>NW_022639118.1:55000-122406 GCF_010993605.1 Petromyzon marinus | reverse complement strand
AAATCTCTCTGTGTGTGTGTCACTATCACACCTCTTTGTTGATGTTGATGTAGAAATCTTGTGTGTGTGGTCACTATCACACCTCTTTGTTGATGTAGAAATCTCTGTGTGTGTGTGTCACTATCACACCTCTTTGTTGATGTTGATGTAGAAATCTGTGTGTGTGTGTCACTATCACACCTCTTTGTTGATGTAGATGTAGAAATCTGTGTGTGTGTGTGTGTCACTATCACACCTCTTTGTTGATGTTGATGTAGAAATCTGTGTGTGTGTCACTATCACACCTCTTTGTTGATGTTGATGTAGAAATCTCTGTGTGTGTGTGTCACTATCACACCTCTTTGTTGATGTAGAAATCTGTGTGTGTGTGTCACTATCACACCTCTTTGTTGATGTTGATGTAGAAATCTGTGTGTGTGTGTGTCACTATCACACCTCTTTGTTGATGTTGATGTAGAAAATCCTGTGTGTGTGTGTGTCACTATCACACCTCTTTGTTGATGTTGATGTAGAAATCTGTGTGTGTGTGTCACTATCACACCTCTTTGTTGATGTAGAAATCTGTGTGTGTGTGTCACTATCACACCTCTTTGTTGATGTAGAAATCTGTGTGTGGTGTGTCACTATCACACCTCTTTGTTGATGTAGAAATCTGTGTGTGTGTGTGTCACTATCACACCTCTTTGTTGATGTAGAAATCTCTGTGTGTGTGTGTGTCACTATCACACCTCTTTGTTGATGTTGATGTAGAAATCTGTGTGTGTGTGTCACTATCACACCTCTTTGTTGATGTTGATGTAGAAATCTGTGTGTGTGTGTGTCACTATCACACCTCTTTGTTGATGTAGAAATCTGTGTGTGTGTGTCACTATCACACCTCTTTGTTGATGTTGATGTAGAAATCTCTCTGTGTGTGTGTCACTATCACACCTCTTTGTTGATGTGAAATCTCTGTGTGTGTGTGTCACTATCACACCTCTTTGTTGATGTAGAAATCTGTGTGTGTGTGTGTCACTATCACACCTCTTTGTTGATGTAGAAATCTGTGTGTGTGTCACTATCACACCTCTTTGTTGATGTTGATGTAGAAATCTGTGTGTGTGTGTCACTATCACACCTCTTTGTTGATGTTGATGTAGAAATCTGTGTGTGTGTGTGTGTCACTATCACACCTCTTTGTTGATGTAGAAATCTGTGTGTGTGTGTCACTATCACACCTCTTTGTTGATGTAGAAATCTGTGTGTGTGTGTCACTATCACACCTCTTTGTTGATGTTATGTAGAATCTCTGTGTGTGTGTGTGTGTGTCACTGTCACACTCTTTGTTGATGTTGATGTAGAAATCTGTGTGTGTGTCACTATCACACCTCTTTGTTGATGTAGAAATCTGTGTGTGTGTGTCACTATCACACCTCTTTGTTGATGTAGAAATCTGTGTGTGTGTGTCACTATCACACCTCTTTGTTGATGTAGAAATCTGTGTGTGTGTCACTATCACACCTCTTTGTTGATGTAGAAATCTGTGTGTGTGTGTCACTATCACACCTCTTTGTTGATGTTGATGTAGAAATCTGTGTGTGTGTGTGTCACTATCACACCTCTTTGTTGATGTTGATGTAGAAATCTCTCTGTGTGTGTGTGTCACTATCACACCTCTTTGTTGATGTAGAAATCTGTGTGTGTGTGTCACTATCACACCTCTTTGTTGATGTAGAAATCTTTGTGTGTGTGTCACTATCACACCTCTTTGTTGATGTAGAAATCTCTGTGTGTGTGTGTGTCACTATCACACCTCTTTGTTGATGTTGATGTAGAAATCTGTGTGTGTGTGTCACTATCACACCTCTTTGTTGATGTTGATGTAGAAATCTCTCTGTGTGTGTGTGTCACTATCACACCTCTTTGTTGATGTAGAAATCTGTGTGTGTGTGTCACTATCACACCTCTTTGTTGATGTTGATGTAGAAATCTCTCTGTGTGTGTGTCACTATCACACCTCTTTGTTGATGTTGAAATCTCTGTGTGTGTGTGTCACTATCACACCTCTTTGTTGATGTAGAAATCTGTGTGTGTGTGTGTGTGTCACTATCACACCTCTTTGTTGATGTAGAAATCTTTGTGTGTGTGTCACTATCACACCTCTTTGTTGATGTAGAAATCTGTGTGTGTGTGTCACTATCACACCTCTTTGTTGATGTTGATGTAGAAATCTGTGTGTGTGTGTGTGTCACTATCACACCTCTTTGTTAATGTAGAAATCTCTGTGTGTGTGTGTCACTATCACACCTCTTTGTTGATGTAGAAATCTCTGTGTGTGTGTCACTATCACACCTCTTTGTTGATGTAGAAATCTCTGTGTGTGTGTCACTATCACACCTCTTTGTTGATGCAGAAATCTCTCTGTGTGTGTGTCACTGTCACACCTCTTTGTTGATGTTGATGTAGAAATCTGTGTGTGTGTGTGTGTCACTATCACACCTCTTTGTTGATGTAGAAATCTGTGTGTGTGTGTCACTATCACACCTCTTTGTTGATGTAGAAATCTCTCTGTGTGTGTGTCACTGTCACACCTCTTTGTTGATGTTGATGTAGAAATCTGTGTGTGTGTGTCACTATCACACCTCTTTGTTGATGTAGAAATCTGTGTGTGTGTCACTATCACACCTCTTTGTTGATGTAGAAATCTGTGTGTGTGTGTCACTATCACACCTCTTTGTTGATGTAGAAATCTGTGTGTGTGTGTGTGTCACTATCACACCTCTTTGTTGATGTAGAAATCTGTGTGTGTGTGTGTCACTATCACACCTCTTTGTTGATGTAGAAATCTGTGTGTGTGTGTCACTATCACACCTCTTTGTTGATGTAGAAATCTGTGTGTGTGTGTGTCACTATCACACCTCTTTGTTGATGTTGATGTAGAAATCTGTGTGTGTGTGTCACTATCACACCTCTTTGTTGATGTAGAAATCTGTGTGTGTGTGTCACTATCACACCTCTTTGTTGATGTTGATGTAGAAATCTCTGTGTGTGTGTGTCACTATCACACCTCTTTGTTGATGTAGAAATCTGTGTGTGTGTCACTATCACACCTCTTTGTTGATGTAGAAATCTGTGTGTGTGTGTCACTATCACACCTCTTTGTTGATGTAGAAATCTGTGTGTGTGTGTCACTATCACACCTCTTTGTTGATGTAGAAATCTGTGTGTGTGTGTCACTATCACACCTCTTTGTTGATGTTGATGTAGAAATCTCTCTGTGTGTGTGTCACTATCACACCTCTTTGTTGATGTAGAAATCTGTGTGTGTGTGTCACTATCACACCTCTTTGTTGATGTAGAAATCTGTGTGTGTGTGTCACTATCACACCTCTTTGTTGATGTTGATGTAGAAATCTGTGTGTGTGTGTGTGTCACTATCACACCTCTTTGTTGATGTTGATGTAGAAATCTGTGTGTGTGTGTCACTATCACACCTCTTTGTTGATGTAGAAATCTGTGTGTGTGTGTCACTATCACACCTCTTTGTTGATGTAGAAATCTGTGTGTGTGTGTGTCACTATCACACCTCTTTGTTGATGTTGATGTAGAAATCTCTGTGTGTGTGTCACTATCACACCTCTTTGTTGATGTAGAAATCTGTGTGTGTGTGTGTCACTATCACACCTCTTTGTTGATGTTGATGTAGAAATCTCTCTGTGTGTGTGTGTCACTATCACACCTCTTTGTTGATGTAGAAATCTCTGTGTGTGTGTCACTATCACACCTCTTTGTTGATGTAGAAATCTCTCTGTGTGTGTGTCACTATCACACCTCTTTGTTGATGTTGATGTAGAAATCTCTGTGTGTTTGTGTGTCACTATCACACCTCTTTGTTGATGTAGAAATCTGTGTGTGTGTCACTATCACACCTCTTTGTTGATGTTGATGTAGAAATCTGTGTGTGTGTGTGTCATTATCACACCTCTTTGTTGATGTTGATGTAGAAATCTGTGTGTGTGTGTCACTATCACACCTCTTTGTTGATGTAGAAATCTCTGTGTGTGAGTGTCTGAGTGAGTGTCTGAGTGAGTGAGTGTCTGAGTGAGTGTCTGAGTGAGTGAGTGATTGTCTGAGTGTCTAAGTGAGTGTCTACGTGAGTGTGTGACTGAGTGAGTGACTGAGTGAGTGAGTGTCTGAGTGAGTGTCTGAGTGAGTGAGTGTCTGCGTGAGTGAGTGTCTGAGTGAGTGAGTGTCTGAGTGATTGAGTGTCTGAGTGAGTGTCTGAGTGAGTGTCTTAGTGAGTGAGTGTCTAAGTGAGTGAGTGAGTGTCTGTGTGTGTGAGTGAGTGAGTGTCTGAATGAGTGTCTGAGTGAGTGAGTGTCTGAATGAGTGTCTGAGTGAGTGAGTGTCTGAATGAGTGTCTGAGTGAGTGAGTGTCTGTGTGAGTATCTGAGAGAGTGAGTGTCTGAATGAGTATCTGAGTGTCTAACTGAGTGAGTGAGTATCTGAGTGAGTGTCTGTGTGAGTGTCTAAGTGAGTGAGTGAGTATCTGAGTGAGTGTCTGTGTGAGTATCTGAGTGAGTGTCTGTGTGAGTGTCTAAGTGAGTGAGTGAGTATCTGAGTGAGTGTCTGTGTGAGTATCTGAGTGAGTATCTGAGTGAGTGAGTGAGTGTCTGAGTGTCTGAGTGAGTGAGTGTCTGAGTGAGTGTCTGAGTGAGTGAGTGTCTAAGTGAGTGTCTAAGTGACTGAGTGTCTGAGTGAGTGTCTAAGTGAGTGAGTATCTGAGTGAGTGTCTGTGTGAGTATTTCAGTGAGTGAGTGTCTGAATGAGTATCTGAGTGAGTGAGTGTCTAAGTGAGTGTCTAAGTGAGTGTCTAAGTAACTCACTATCTCACCTCTTTATTGTTTAGATGAGAAATCCGCTCTTTGCTCAGCCACTGAAAAGCAACTGGAGGAATGTCTCGAGTTGGTAAGTGTCTAAGTGAGTGTCTAAGTGAGTGTCTGAGTGAGTGAATGTCTGAGTGTCTAAGTGAGTGAGTGAGTGTCTAAGTGAGTGTCTTAGTGAGTGAGTGAGTGTCTGAGTGAGTGTCTGAGTGACTGAGTGAGTGAGTGTCTGAGTGTCTAAGTGAGTGAGTGAGTATCTGAGTGAGTGTCTAAATGAGTGACTGAGTGACTGAGTGAGTGTCTGAGTGAGTGAGTGTCTGAGTGAGTGTCTGAGTGAGTGTCTAAGTGAGTGAGTGAGTGTCTGAGTGAGTGAGTGTCTGAGTGAGTGTCTGAGTGAGTGAGTGTCTGAGTGATTGTCTAAGTGAGTGAGTGTCTAAGTGAGTGTCTGTGTGAGTGAGTGAGTGTCTGAGTGAGTGTCTAAGTGAGTGTCTGAGTGAGTGTCTGAGTGAATGTCTGAGTGAGTGTCTGAGTGAGTGTCTGAGTGAGTGTCTGAGTGAGTGAGTGAGTGACTGACTGAGTGTCTGAGTGAGTGTCTGAGTGAGTGACTGAGTGAGTGACTGAGTGAGTGAGTGACTGAGTGAGTGTCTGAGTGAGTGAGTGAGTGTCTGAGTGTCTGAGTGAGTGTCTGAGTGTCTGAGTGAGAGTCTGAGTGAGTGAGTGTCTGAGTGACTGAGTGAGTGTCTGAGTGAGTGTCTGAGTGTCTGAGTGAGTGTCTGAGTGAGTGTCTGAGTGTCTGAGTGAGTGTCTGAGTGAGTGAGTGTCTGAGTGAGTGAGTGTCTGAGTGAGTGTCTGAGTGTCTGAGTGAGTGTCTGAGTGACTGAGTGTCTGAGTGACTGAGTGTCTGAGTGAGTGTCTGAGTGTCTAATTGAGTGAGTGAGTGTCTGAGTGAGTGTCTGAGTGAGTGAGTGTCTGAGTGAGTGTCTGAGTGAGTGTCTGAGTGAGTGTCTGAGTGAGTGAGTGTCTGAGTGAGTGAGTGCCTGAGTGAGTGTCTGAGTGTCTGAGTGACTGACTGAGTGTCTGAGTGAGTGAGTGTCTGAGTGAGTGTCTGAGTGAGTGAGTGTCTGAGTGAGTGTCTGAGTGAGTGAGTGACTGACTGAGTGTCTGAGTGACTGAGTGTCTGAGTGAGTGTCTGAGTGAGTGAGTGTCTGAGTGAGTGAGTGTCTGAGTGAGTGTCTGAGTGAGTGTCTGAGTGAGTGAGTGTCTGAGTGAGTGAGTCTGAGTGAGTGAATGTCTGAGTGAGTGTCTGAGTGAGTGTCTGAGTGAGTGTCTGAGTGAGTGAGTGTTTGAGTGAGTGACTGAGTGACTGACTGAGTGTCTGAGTGTCTGAGTGAGTGTCTGAGTGAGTGAGTGTCTGAGTGAGTGAGTGTCTGAGTGAGTGAGTGTCTGAGTGAGTGTCTGAGTGAGTGAGTGTCTGAGTGAGTGAGTGTCTGAGTGAGTGTCTGAGTGAGTGAGTGTCTGAGTGAGTGAGTGTCTGAGTGAGTGTCTGAGTGTCTAAGTGAGTGTCTGAGTGAGTGAGTGTCTGAGTGTCTGAGTGAGTGTCTGAGTGAGTGAGTGTCTGAGTGAGTGTCTGAGTGAGTGTCTGAGTGAGTGTCTGAGTGTCTGAGTGAGTGTCTGAGTGAGTGAGTGTCTGAGTGAGTGAGTGTCTGAGTGAGTGTCTGAGTGTCTAAGTGAGTGTCTGAGTGAGTGAGTGTCTGAGTGTCTGAGTGAGTGTCTGAGTGAGTGAGTGTCTGAGTGAGTGTCTGAGTGAGTGAGTGTCTGAGTGAGTGTCTGAGTGAGTGAGTGTCTGAGTGACTGAGTGAGTGTCTGAGTGAGTGAGTGTCTGAGTGAGTGTCTGAGTGAGTGAGTGTCTGAGTGAGTGTCTGAGTGAGTGAGTGTCTGAGTGAGTGTCTGAGTGAGTGTCTGAGTGACTGAGTGAGTGTCTGAGTGTCTAAGTGAGTGTCTGAGTGAGTGAGTGTCTGAGTGACTGAGTGTCTGAGTGAGTGTCTGAGTGAGTGAGTGTCTGAGTGAGTGTCTGAGTGTCTGAGTGAGTGTCTGAGTGTCTGAGTGAGTGTCTGAGTGACTGAGTGTCTGAGTGAGTGTCTGAGTGAGTGAGTGTCTGAGTGAGTGTCTGAGTGAGTGAGTGTGTGAGTCGCAGATGGAACAGATGGAGTTGGAGGCTCGTGATCAGCCGGCTCCCCTGAGAGTCCGAGCCACGGCTCAAACTCGAAGTCTCCGCACAGAGCTGAGCTCCCTTGAGGCTGACTACGTGAGTCAGCTACCCACTCAGCTACACACTCACTCAGCTACACACTCAGCTACACACTCAGTGAGTCAGCTACACACTCAGCTACACACTCAGTGAGTCAGCTACACACTCAGCTACACACTCAGCTACCCACTCAGCTACACACTCAGCTACACACTCAGCTACCCACTCAGCTACACACTCAGCTACACACTCACTCACTCAGCTACCCACTCAGCTACACACTCAGCTCCCTTGAGGCTGACTACGTGAGTCAGCTACACACTCAGCTACACACTCAGCTACACACTCAGCTACACACTCAGCTACACACTCAGCTCCCTTGAGGCTGACTACGTGAGTCAGCTACACACTCAGCTACACACTCAGCTACACACTCAGCTACACACTCAGCTACACACTCAGCTACTCAGCTACACACTCAGCTACACACTCAGCTACACACTCAGCTACACACTCAGCTACACACTCAGTGAGTCAGCTACACACTCAGCTACACACTCAGTTACACACTCAGCTACACACTCAGTGAGTCAGCTACACACTCAGCTACCCACTCAGCTACACACTCAGCTACCCACTCAGCTACACACTCACTCAGCTACACACTCAGCTACACACTCAGTGAGTCAGCTACACACTCAGCTACACACTCAGCTACACACTCAGCTACCCACTCAGCTACACACTCAGCTACTCACTCAGCTACTCACTCAGTGAGTCAGCTACACACTCAGCTCCCTTGAGGCTGACTACGTGAGTCAGCTACCCACTCAGCTACACACTCAGCTACACAGCTACACACTCAGCTACACAGCTACACACTCAGTGAGTCAGCTACACACTCAGCTACTCAGCTACACACTCAGTGAGTCAGCTACCCACTCAGCTACTCAGCTACACACTCAGCTCCCTTGAGGCTGACTACGTGAGTCAGCTACACACTCAGCTACACACTCACTCAGCTACACACTCAGCTACGCACTCAGCTACTCACTCAGCTACACACTCAGCTACACACTCAGCTACACACTCAGCTACACACTCAGCTCCCTTGAGGCTGACTACGTGAGTCAGCTACCCACTCAGCTACTCAGCTACCCACTCAGCTACCCACTCAGCTACACACTCAGTGAGTCAGCTACACACTCAGCTACACACTCAGCTACACACTCAGCTCCCTTGAGGCTGACTACGTGAGTCAGCTACCTACTCAGCTACACACTCAGCTACACAGCTACACACTCAGCTACACAGCTACACACTCAGTGAGTCAGCTACACACTCAGCTACACACTCAGCTACACACTCAGCTACACACTCAGCTACCCACTCAGCTACCCACTCAGTGAGTCAGCTACACACTCAGCTACACACTCAGCTACTCACTCAGCTCCCTTGAGGCTGACTACGTGAGTCAGCTACCCACTCAGCTACCCACTCACTCAGCTACACACTCAGCTACTCACTCAGCTCCCTTGAGGCTGACTACGTGAGTCAGCTACCCACTCAGCTACCCACTCACTCAGCTACACACTCAGCTACTCACTCAGCTACTCACTCACTCAGCTACACACTCAGCTACTCACTCAGCTACTCACTCACTCAGCTACACACTCAGCTACCCACTCAGTGAGTCAGCTACACACTCAGCTACCCACTCAGCTACCCACTCAGCTACCCACTCAGTGACTCAGCTACACACTCAGTGAGTCAGCTACACACTCAGCTACACACTCAGCTCCCTTGAGGCTGACTACGTGAGTCAGCTACACACTCAGCTACACACTCAGCTACACACTCAGCTACACACTCAGCTCCCTTGAGGCTGACTACGTGAGTCAGCTACCCACTCAGCTACCCACTCAGCTACACACTCAGTGAGTCAGCTACACACTCAGCTACACACTCAGCTCCCTTGAGGCTGACTACGTGAGTCAGCTACCCACTCAGCTACCCACTCAGCTACCCACTCAGTGAGTCAGCTACACACTCAGCTACACACTCAGCTACACACTCAGCTCCCTTGAGGCTGACTACGTGAGTCAGCTACCTACTCAGCTACACACTCAGCTACACACTCAGCTACACACTCAGCTACACACACACTCAGCTACCCACTCAGCTACCCACTCAGTGAGTCAGCTACCCACTCAGCTACCCACTCAGCTACACACTCAGCTACTCACTCAGCTCCCTTGAGGCTGACTACGTGAGTCAGCTACCCACTCAGCTACTCACTCAGCTACCCACTCAGCTACACACTCAGCTACCCACTCAGCTACACACTCAGTGAGTCAGCTACCCACTCAGCTACCCACTCAGCTACCCACTCAGCTACCCACTCAGCTACCCACTCAGCTACCCACTCAGCTACACACTCAGTGAGTCAGCTACCCACTCAGCTACCCACTCAGCTACCCACTCAGCTACACACTCAGCTACACACTCAGTGAGTCACCTACCCACTCAGCTACACACTCAGGTACACACTCAGCTACCCACTCACTCAGCTACACACCCAGCTACACACTCAGTGAGTCAGTTACACACTCAGCTCCCTTGAGGCTGACTACGTGAGTCAGCTACACACTCAGCTACACACTCAGCTACACACTCAGCTACACACTCACTCAGCTACACACCCAGCTACACACTCAGCTACACACTCAGCTCCCTTGAGGCTGACTACGTGAGTCAGCTACACACTCAGCTACCCACTCACTCAGCTACACACTCAGCTACACACTCAGCTACACACTCACTCAGCTACTCACTCAGCTACACACTCAGCTCCCTTGAGGCTGACTACGTGAGTCAGCTACACACTCAGCTACCCACTCACTCAGCTACACACTCAGCTACACACTCAGCTACACACTCAGCTACACACTCAGCTGCCCACTCAGCTACACACTCAGCTCCCTTGAGGCTGACTACGTGAGTCAGCTACACACTCAGCTACACACTCAGCTACACACTCAGCTACCCACTCAGATACCCACTCAGCTACACACCCAGCTACCCATTCACTCAGCTACCCACCCACTCAGAGACTGAGTGGGTGACTGAGTGACTGACTGAGTGAGTGACTGACTGACTGAGTGACTGACTGAGTGACTGACTGAGTGACTTACTGACTGAGTGAGTGTCTGACTGAGTGACTGACTGACTGAGTGAGTGACTGACTGAGTGAGTGACTGACTGAGTGACTGAGTGACTGACTGAGTGACTGAGTGACTGACTGAGTGACTGACTGACTGAGTGACTGACTGACTGAGTGAGTGACTGACTGAGTGACTGAGTGACTGACTGAGTGACTGACTGACTGAGTGACTGACTGACTGAGTGAGTGACTGACTGAGTGACTGAGTGACTGACTGAGTGACTGAGTGACTGACTGAGTGACTGAGTGACTGACTGAGTGTCTCTCTCCCCTGTCTAGAAGCGATCTCGCATCGCCTACAGCGATGAGCTCTCTGTGAGGGAGAAGTTGCTAAGCAGTGATGGAAAAACATCATCACATGGACAGGTGATGGTGGTGATGGTGGTGGTGGTGGTGATGGTGGTGGTGGTGGTGGTGATGGTGGTGGTGATGGTGGTGATGGTGGTGGTGGTGGTGGTGATGGTGGTGGTGATGGTGGTGGTGGTGGTGGTGATGATGGTGGTGGTGATGGTGGTGGTGGTGGTGATGGTGGTGGTGGTGGTGGTGATGGTGGTGGTGATGGTGGTGGTGATGATGGTGGTGGTGATGGTGGTGGTGGTGATGGTGGTGGTGATGGTGGTGATGGTGATGGTGGTGGTGATGGTGGTGGTGGTGATGGTGGTGGTGATGGTGGTGGTGGTGGTGATGGTGGTGGTGGTGGTGGTGGTGATGGTGGTGGTGGTGGTGATGGTGGTGGTGGTGGTGATGGTGGTGATGGTGGTGGTGGTGATGGTGGTGGTGGTGATGGTGGTGGTGATGGTGGTGGTGATGGTGGTGGTGATGGTGGTGGTGTTGATGGTGATGGTGGTGGTGATGATGTTGTTGTTGTTGTTGATGTTGTTGTTGATGTTGTTGATGATGTTGTTGATGATGTTGATGTTGATGTTGTTGATGTTGTTGTTGTTGTTGTTTAGAGGTCCCTGTTGCTAGGCAACACAGAGAGGTTGGAGTCAGCGAGTAGCCATCTGGAGGCCGGATACAGAACGGTGGTGGAGACTGGTAGAGCAACAGCAACAACAACAACAACAACTTAAACAACAACAACATCAACATCAACAACATCAACATCAACAACATCATCAACAACAACATCAACAACATCATCAACAACATCAACAACATCAACATCATCATCAACAACAACAACATCAACATCATCAACAACAACATCAACAACAACAACATCAACAACATCAACAACATCAACATCATCAACAACATCAACAACAACATCAACAACACTCACCACCACCACCACCACCATCACCACCATCACCACCATCACCACCACCACCACCACCATCACCACCACCATCACCACCACCATCACCACCATCACCACCACCACCATCACCACCACCACCACGACCACCACCACCATCACCACCACCACCATCACCACCATCACCACCATCACCATCACCACCACCATCACCACCATCACCACCATCACCACCACCATCATCACCATCACCACCATCACCATCACCACCATCACCACCATCACCACCATCACCACCACCACCACCATCATCACCATCACCACCATCACCACCACCATCACCACCACCACCATCATCACCATCACCACCACCACCACCATCATCACCATCACCACCACCACCATCACCACCATCACCATCACCACCATCACCACCATCACCACCACCATCACCACCACCATCATCATCATCACCATCACCACCACCATCACCATCATCATCACCACCACCACCACCACCACCACCATCATCATCACCATCACCACCATCACCACCACCATCACCACCACCATCATCACCACCACCACCACCATCACCACCACCATCATCACCACCACCATCATCACCACCACCACCATCACCACCACCACCATCACCACCATCACCACCACCATCATCACCACCACCACCACCATCACCACCACCATCACCACCATCACCACCACCATCATCACCACCACCACCATCACCACCACCACCATCACCACCACCACCACCATCACCACCACCATCATCACCACCACCATCATCATCACCACCACCATCATCACCACCACCATCATCATCACCACCACCATCATCACCACCACCATCATCACCACCACCATCACCACCATCACCACCACCACCACCACCACCTCTCTCTGTGTTTCTCCGTCAGAACAAATTGGACAAGACATTCTTGACAATCTCCATCGGGATAGAGAAACTATTCAGAGAGCAAGAGAGAGGGTGAGTGGGTGAGTGGGTGAGTGAGTGGGTGAGTGAGTGGGTGGGTGGGTGGGTGAGTGAGTGGGTGGGTGGGTGAGTGAGTGAGTGAGTGGGTGAGTGGGTGGGTGGGTGAGTGAGTGAGTGGGTGAGTGAGTGAGTGGGTGAGTGAGTGAGTGAGTTAGTGGGTGAGTGAGTGAGTGTGTGGGTGAGTGAGTGAGTGGGTGAGTGAGTGAGTGGGTGAGTGAGTGGGTGAGTGGGTGGGTGAGTGAGTGGGTGAGTGGGTGAGTGGGTGGGTGAGTGGGTGGGTGAGTGGGTGGGTGAGTGGGTGGGTGAGTGGGTGGGTGAGTGGGTGAGTGAGTGGGTGAATGGGTGAGTGAGTGGGTGGGCGAGTGAGTGGGTGGGTGAGTGAGCGAGTGGGTGAGTGGGTGAGTGAGTGGGTGAGTGGGTGAGAGAGTGGGTGGGTGAGTGAGTGAGTGTCTCTCTCTTTCTCTCTCTGTAGCTAAGAGAGACAGACTCTCACCTGGGTAAAAGTTCAAGAGTTCTGTCTGGAATGATGCGCAGGTAAGAGATCAGGTAACTCACCCACCCACTCACCCACCCACTCACCCATTCACTAACCCACTCACTCACCCACCCACCCACTCACCCACTCACCCACCCACCCACCCACTCACCCACCTACCCACCCACCCACTCACCCACCCACCCACCCACTCACTCACCCACCCACCCACCCACTCACTCACCCACCCACCCACTCACTCACCCACCCACCCACCCACTCACCCACCCACCCACTCACCCACCCACCCACTCACCCACCCACCCACCCACTCACCCACCCACCCACTCACCAACTCACCCACTCACTCACCCACTCACTCACCCACTCACTCACCCACTCACTCACCCACCCACTCACTCACCCACCCACTCACTCACTCACCCACCCACCCACTCACCCACCCACTCACCCACCCACTCACCCACCCACTCACTCACCCACTCACTCACCCACTCACTAACCCACTCACTCACCCACCCACTCACCCACCCACCTACCCACTCACCCACCCACTCACCCACCCACTCACCCACTCACCCACCCACCCACCCACTCACCCACCCACCCACCCACTCACCCACCCACCTACCCACCCACTCACCCACCCACCCACTCACCCACCCACCCACCCACCCACCCACTCACCCACCCACCCACTGACCCACCTACCCACCCACCCACTCACCCACCCACCCACCCACCCACTCACCCACCTACCCACCCACCCACTCACCCACTCACCCACCCACCCACCCACTCACCCACCTACCCACCCACCCACTCACCCACCTACCCACCCACCCACTCACCCACTCACTCACCCACCCACTCACTCACCCACCCATTCACCCACCCACTCACCCACTCACTCACCCACCCACTCACTCACCCACTCACTCACCCACCCACTCACCCACTCACTCACCCACCCACTCACTCACCCACTCACTCACCCACCCACTCACCCACCCACTCACCCACTCACTCACCCACCCACTCACCCACTCACTCACCCACTCACCCACCCACCCACCCACTCACTCACTCACTCACCCACTCACCCACTCACTCACTCACCCACTCACCCACTCACTCACTCACTCACCCACTCACCCACTCACTCACCCACTCACTCACCCACCCACTCACCCACTCACCCACCCACCCATCCTCTGTCTCCAGGTTGATACAGAACCGAGTGATCCTCATGGCGGTTGCCGTGGCGACCCTCATCGTCATCATCATCGCCGTCTACTTCTCTGTCCGCTAGGCCACGCCTAGGCCTCTGCTAGGCCTGGCCAGGCCTCACCTAGGCCTCCAGCCCTCACCTAGGCCTCTCCTAGGCCTGACAAGGCATCTCCTAGGCCTGGCTAGGCCTGGTAAGGCCTCTCCTAGGCCTCTACTAGGTCTGGCTAGGCTTCTCCTAGGCCTGGCAAGGCGTCTCCTATGCCTTGCTAGGCCTCTCCTAGGCCTGGCCAGGCCTCTCCTAGACCTGGCTAGGCCTCTGCTAGGCCTGGTGAGGCCTCTCCTAGACCTGGCTAGGCCTCTGCTAGGCCTGGCTAGGCCTCTGCTAGGCCTAGCCAGGCCTCTCCTAGACCTAGCTAGGCCTCTCCTAGACCTCTGCTAGACCTAGCCAGGCCTCTCCTAAACCTGGCTAGGCCTCTCCTAGACCTAGCTAGGCCTCTCCTAGACCTGGCTAGGCCTCTGCTAGGTCTGGCTAGGCCTCTGCTAGGCCTAGCCAGGCCTCTCATAGGCCTGGCTAGGCCTCTGCTAGGCCTAGCTAGGCCTCTGCTAGACCTGGCTAGGCCTCTGCTAGGCCTGGCCAGGCCTCTCCTCGACCTAACTAGGCCTCTCCTAGACCTGGCTAGGCCTCTCCTAGACCTAGCTAGGCCTCTCCTAGACCTGGCTAGGCCTCTGCTAGGTCTGGCTAGGCCTCTGGTAGGCCTAGCCAGGCCTCTCCTAGGCCTGGTTAGGCCTCTCCTAGGCCTAGCTAGGCTGCTCCTAGGCCAGGCTAGGCCGCTCCTAGGCCTGGCTAGGCCTCTCATAGGCCTGGCTAGGCCTCTCATAGGCCTGGCTAGGCCTCTGCTAGGCCTAGCTAGGCCTCCCCTAGACCTGGCTAGGCCTCTGCTAGGCCTAGCCAGGCCTCTCATAGGCCTGGCTAGGCCTAGCTAGGTCTCTCCTAGACCTGGCTAGGCCTCTGCTAGGCCTGGCCAGGCCTCTCCTAGACCTAACTAGGCCTCTCCTAGACCTGGATAGGCCTCTCCTAGACCTAGCTAGGCCTCTCCTAGACCTGGCTAGGCCTCTGCTAGGTCTGGCTAGGCCTCTGCTAGGCCTAGCCAGGCCTCTCATAGGCCTGGCTAGGCCTCTGCTAGGCCTAGCTAGGCCTCCCCTAGACCTGGCTAGGCCTCCCCTAGACCTGGCTAAGCCTCTCCTAGGCCTGGCCAGGCCTCTCCTAGGCCTGGCTAGGCCTTGCCTAGGTGTCTCCTAGGCTTTGCCGGGCCTAGTTGAGACCTACCAACTGGGTGTGGCTTCAAATGAGTCTTGTAAGAAATGTCTTGGTGTAAAGCAGAAACATTCTCTCAGTGGGTGTGACTCTTATAGTCTCTATTCATATCTATAGCGTGTCCTGTCCGCCTTTGTCTCCCTCCCGTGTCTCTCTGTATCTCTCTCTCTGTGTCTATTTGTGTCTCCCTGTGTGTCTGTCTCTGTGTCTCTCTGTGTGTGTCTCTCTCTATCTGTGTGTGTGTCTCTATGTGTGTGTCTGTGTGTGTCTCTGTGTGTGTGTAATTCTGTCTCTCTGGGTCTCTGTCTGTGTGTGTCTCTCTGTGTCTCTGTCTGTCTCTCTGTGTCTATGTATGTCTGTGTCTATGTGTGTGTCTCTCTATCTCTGTGTGTCTCTCTATCTGTGTGTGTGTGTCTCTGTGTGTCTCTCTGTGTCTCTGTGTGTGTGTGTCTCTGTGTCTCTGTGTGTCTCTCTGTCTCTGTGTGTGTGTCTCTGTCTCTGTGTGTGTCTCTGTCTCTGTGTGTGTGTCTCTGTCTCTGTGTGTGTGTGTCTCTGTGTGTCTGTGTCTCTGTGTGTGTGTGTCTCTGTGTGTGTGTCTCTGTGTGTGTGTCCCTGTGTGTGTCTCTCTGTCTCTGTGTGTGTGTCTCTGTGTGTGTCTCTCTGTCTCTGTGTGTGTGTCTGTCTGTGTGTGTCTGTGTCTCTCTGTGTCTCTCTGTCTCTGTGTCTCTGTGTGTGTGTGTGTGTCTGTGTGTGTCTCTCTGTCTCTGTGTGTGTGTCTCTCTGTGTGTCTCTCTGTGCCTCTCTGTCTGTGTCTGTCTCTCTGTGTGTGTCTCTGTGTGTGTCTCTCTGTGTGTCTCTGTGTGTCTCTGTCTCTGTGTGTCTCTCTGTGTCTCTCTGTCTCTGTGTGTGTCTCTCTGTGTCTCTGTGTGTGTCTCTGTGTGTGTCTCTCTCTGTGTCTCTGTCTCTGTGTGTGTGTCTCTGTGTGTGTCTCTGTGTCTCTGTGTGTGTGTGTGTGTCTCTGTGTGTGTCTCCGTGTCTCTGTGTGTGTGTCTGTGTCTCTGTGTGTCTCTCTGTGTGTGTGTCTCTGTGCGTCTCTGTGTGTCTCTCTGTCTCTCTGTGTCTCTCTGTGTGTCTCTCTGTCTCTGTGTGTCTCTCTGTGTGTCTCTCTGTGTGTCTCTGTGTGTGTGTGTCTGTGTGTGTGTGTCTCTCTGTCTCTGTGTGTGTGTCTCTGTGTGTCTCTGTCTCTGTGTGTGTGTGTCTGTGTGTGTCTCTGTGTGTCTCTCTGTCTCTGTGTGTGTGTCTCTGTGTGTCTCTGTCTCTGTGTGTGTCTCTGTCTGTGTATCTCTCTGTCTCTGTGTGTCTCTCTGTCTCTCTGTGTCTCTCTCTCTGTCTCTCTGTCTCTGTGTCTCTCTGTGTCTGTGTCTCTGTTTGCCAGGGCACCAGATTTGATGCCCAAACCATTCCATGGTGTTGTTGTTGTTGATGTTGGTGATGTTGGTGATGGTGATGATGTTGGTGGTGGTGGTGGTGATGATGTTGGTGGTGGTGGTGATGGTGGTGATGTTGGTGATGGTGGTGATGTCTCCTGGCTTTATAGTGCAACTTTAATGTTAATTATTGTGATCATTGTTATGCTAATCTATCAATAAAAACTCGTTAGTGTCCAATGTCTGAGTTGTGGTGATGATGGTGGTGGTGATGGTGGTGATGGTGGTGGTGGTGATGATGGTGGTGATGGTGATGGTGGTGGTGATGGTGGTGATGGTGATGGTGGTGATGGTGGTGGTGGTGATGGTGGTGATGGTGATGGTGGTGATGGTGGTGATGGTGGTGATGTTGGTGGTGGTGGTGGTGATGGTGGTGATGTTGGTGATGGTGATGGTGGTGATGTTGGTGATGGTGGTGATGGTGGTGATGGTGGTGATGTCTCCTGGCTTTATAGTGCAACTTTAATGTTAATTATTGTGACCATTGTTATGCTAATCTATCAATAAAAACTCGTTAGTGTCCATTGTCTGAGTTGTGGTGATGATGATGGTGGTGGTGATGGTGGTGGTGGTGATGATGGTGATGGTGGTGGTGATGGTGGTGTTGGTGGTGATGATGGTGATGGTGGTGATGATGATGGTGGTGATGGTGATGGTGGTGGTGATGATGGTGGTGATGATGATGGTGGTGATGATGGTGGTGATGATGGTGGTGATGATGGTGATGGTGGTGATGTTGGTGATGTTGATGATGGTGATGATGTTGGTGATGTTGGTGATGGTGGTGGTGATGGTGGTGATGTTGGTGATGGTGATGATGTTGGTGATGTTGGTGATGGTGATGATGTTGGTGATGTTGGTGATGGTGGTGGTGATGGTGGTGATGTTGGTGATGGTGGTGGTGATGGTGGTGATGTCTCCTGGCTTTATAGTGCAACTTTAATGTTAATTACTGTGATCATTGTTATGCTAATCTATCAATAAAAACTCGTTAGTGTCCATTGTCTGAGTTGTGGTGATGATGGTGGTGGTGGTGATGATGATGATGGTGGTGGTGGTGATGGTGATGATGGTGGTGATGATGGTGGTGGTGGTGATGATGGTGATGGTGGTGATGGTGATGATGGTGGTGATGGTGGTGATGGTGGTGATGGTGGTGATGGTGGTGATGATGATGTTAGTGTTGGTGATGATGGTGGTGATGATGGTGATGGTGGTGATGGTGGTGATGGTGGTGATGATGGTGGTGATGATGGTGATGGTGGTGATGGTAGTGGTGGTGGTGATGATGATGTTAGTGTTGGTGATGATGGGGATGATGTTAGTGGTGGTGATGATGGCGATGATGGTGGTGGTGGTGGTGATGGTGGTGGTGATGGTGATGGTGGTGATGATGGTGGTGGTGATGATGGTGATGGTGATGATGGTGATGTTAGTGGTGATGGTGGTGATGATGGTGATGGTGGTGATGATTGTGGTGGTGATGATGGTGATGGTGGTGGTGATGGTGATGATGATGGTGGTGATGGTGGTGATGGTGATGATGGTGATGGTGGTGATGATGGTGGTGATGGTGATGATGGTGGTGATGGTGGTGGTGGTGATGGTGATGGTGGTGGTGATGATGGTGGTGATGGTGGTGATGGTGGTGATGATGATGGTGGAGATGATGGTGATGGTGGTGATGGTGGTGATGATGATGGTGATGGTGGTGATGATGATGGTGATGGTGGTGGTGATGGTGGTGGTGATGATGGTGGTGGTGATGATGGTGGTGATGGTGATGATGGTGGTGATGGTGGTGGTGATGGTGATGATGGTGGTGATGGTGGTGGTGATGGTGATGATGGTGATGGTGGTGATGGTGGTGATGGTGGTGGTGATGGTGGTGATGATGGTGATGGTGGTGATGATGGTGGTGGTGATGATGGTGATGGTGGTGGTGATGGTGGTGATGATGGTGGTGATGGTGATGGTGATGATGGTGATGGTGGTGATGTTAGTGGTGATGGTGGTGATGATGATGGTGATGGTGGTGATGGTGGTGGTGGTGATGATGGTGATGGTGGTGATGATGGTGGTGGTGATGATGGTGATGGTGGTGGTGATGGTGGTGGTGATGGTGATGGTGGTGATGGTGGTGGTGATGGTGGTGATGGTGGTGATGATGATGGTGGTGATGGTGGTGATGGTGATGATGGTGATGGTGGTGATGATGGTGGTGGTGATGGTGATGATGGTGGTGATGGTGATGGGTGGTGGTGATGATGGTGGTGATGGTGATGATGGTGGTGATGGTGGTGATGGTGGTGATGATGATGGTGATGGTGGTGATGGTGGTGGTGGTGATGATGTTGATGTTGTTAGTGTTGGTGATGACGTTAGCAGCGGTGACGTAACTCATTTAACAAACTTCCGGAAGAAGAAGCGAATGCGTCTTCCGGAAGACCAATAAAACAACAACTCTCTCACCTTCCGGAAGACCGTGAGTTCTCTTCTTCCGGAAGCGGAATACATCTTCCGGAAGACGGCAGGCTACGTTAAACTTCAGAAGCAGCGTCGCTAAAACACGAACCGATTTTCCGGAAGCGGAATTCATCTTCCGGAAGACGGCAGGCTAGGGTTAAATTTCAGAAGCGGCGTAAATAAAACCTGACCCGATCTTCCGGAAGCGGAATGCATCTTCCGGAAGACAGCAGGCTAGGGTTAAACTTCAGAAGCGGCGTCGCTAAAACCCGCCCCCTTCTTCCGGCAGCGGAATACATCTTCCGGAAGACGGCAGGCTAGGTTAAAAACTTCAGAAGCGGCGTCTCTAAAACCGAACCCAATCTTCCGGTAGCGGAATTCATCTTCCGGAAGACGGCAGGCTAGGTTAAACTTCAGAAGCGGCGTCACTAAAACCTGACCCGATCTTCCGGTAGCGCAATACATCTTCCGGAAGACGGCAGGCTAGGGTTAGACTTCAGAAGCGGCGTCGCTAAAACCCGCCCCCTTCTTCCGGCAGCGGAATACATCTTCCGGAAGACGGCAGGCTAGGTTAAAAACTTCAGAAGCGGCGTCTCTAAAACCGAACCCAATCTTCCGGTAGCGGAATTCATCTTCCGGAAGACGGCAGGCTAGGTTAAACTTCAGAAGCGGCGTCACTAAAACCTGACCCGATCTTCCGGTAGCGCAATACATCTTCCGGAAGACGGCAGGCTAGGGTTAGACTTCAGAAGCGGCGTCGCTAAAACGCGACCCATTCTTTCCGGAAGCAGAATACATCTTCCGGAAGACTGCAGGCTATGTAAAACCTCAGTAGCGGCGTCGCTAAAACGCGACCCGATCTTCCGGAAGCGTTAGAAGGCCGCGATATCCATCCCGTTCGTCTCGGATTCCCGCCAAGCGCCTCCTCAGCGCGGATTTCGCGAATCAACAACAACAAATAACAACAAATAACATCAAATAACAACAACAAACATCAACGACATCAACGATCAACGTTCACCAGCAACGTCAACTTGACTTCGTGAGCGAACTCTTTTAAATTCTCCTCAGCATTTCATTCAACATCATTCACCATCAGTCGCCATCACTAACCATCACTAACCATCATTAACTATCACTAACCATCACTAACCATCACTAACCACCACTAACCATCACTAACCACCACTAACCATCACTAACCATCACCATCACTAACCATCACTAACCATCACTAACTACTAACCACTAACCATCATTAACCATCACTAACCATCACTAACCATCACTAACAATCACTAACAATCACTAACTATCACTAACCATCACTAACCATCACTAACCATCACCATCACTAACCATCACTAACAATCACTAACCATCACTAACCATCACCAACCATCACCAACCATCACCATCACTAACCATCACTAGCCATCACTAACCATCACTAACCATCATCACTAACCATCACTAACCATCACCATCACTAACCATCACTAACCATCACTAACCACCACTAACCATCACTAACCATCACTAACCATCACCATCACTAACCATCACTAACCATCACTAACCATCACTAACCATCACCATCACTAACCATCACTAACCATCACCATCACTAACCATCACTAACCACCACTAACCATCACTAACCATCACTAACAATCACTAACAATCACTAACCATCACTAACAATCACTAACCATCACTAACCATCACTAACCATCACCATCACTAACCATCACTAACCATCACTAACCATCACCATCACTAACCATCACCATCACTAACCATCATCACTAACCATCACTAACCATCACCATCACTAACCATCACTAACCATCACCATCACTAACCACCATCACTAACCATCACTAACCATCACTAACCATCATCACTAACCATCACTAACCATCACTAACCATCACTAACCACCATCACTAACCACCACTAACCATCACTAACCATCACTAACCATCACTAACTATCACTAACCATCACTAACCATCACTAACCATCACAAACCATCACTAACCATCACTAACCATCATCGCTAACCATCACTAACCATCACCATCACTAACCATCACTAACCATCACTAACCATCACCATCACTAACCATCACTAACCATCATCAACCAATATCAACCAATATCAACCATCACTAACCATCACTAGCCATCACTAACCATCACTAACCATCACTAACCATCACTAACCATCATCACTAACCATCACTAACCATCACCATCACTAACCATCACTAACCATCACCATCACTAACCACCATCACTAACCATCACTAACCATCACTAACCATCACTAACCATCACCATCACTAACCATCACTAACCATCACTAACCACCATCACTAACCACCACTAACCATCACTAACCATCACTAACCATCATCGCTAACCATCACTAACCATCACCATCACTAACCATCACTAACCATCACTAACTATCACTAACCATCACTAACCATCACTAACCATCACAAACCATCACTAACCATCACTAACCATCATCGCTAACCATCACTAACCATCACCATCACTAACCATCACTAACCATCATCAACCATCATCAACCATCACTAACCATCACTAGCCATCACTAACCATCACTAACCATCACTAACCATCATTAACCATCACTAACCTTCACTAACCATCACTAACCACCACTAACCATCACTAACAATCACTAACAATCACTAACCATCACTAACCATCACTAACCATCATCACTAACCATCATCACTAACCATCACTAACCATCACCAACCATCACTAACCATCACTAACCAACACTAACCATCACTAACCACCACTAACCACCACTAACCATCACTAACCACCACTAACCATCACTAACCATCATTAACCATCACTAACCACCACTAACCATCATCACTAACCATCACTAACCATCATCACTAACCATCACTAACCATCACCATCACTAACCATCACTAACCATCACTAACCACCATCACTAACCATCACTAACCATCACTAACCATCATCACTAACCATCACTAACCATCACCATCACTAACCATCACTAACCATCACTAACCACCATCACTAACCATCACTAACCATCACTAACCATCACCATCACTAACCATCACTAACAATCATTAACCATCACTAACCATCACTAACCATCACTAACCACCACTAACCATCATCACTAACCATCACTAACCATCATCACTAACCATCACTAACCATCACTAACCATCACCATCACTAACCATCACTAACCATCACTAACCACCACTAACCATCACTAACCATCACTAACCATCATTAACCATCACTAACCATCACTAACCACCACTAACCATCATCACTAACCATCACTAACCATCATCACTAACCATCACTAACCATCACTAACCATCACCATCACTAACCATCACTAACCATCACTAACCACCATCACTAACCATCACTAACCATCACCATCACTAACCATCACTAACCATCATTAACCATCACTAACCATCACTAACCATCACTAACCACCACTAACCATCATCACTAACCATCACTAACCATCACTAACCATCATCACTAACCATCACTAATCATCACTAACCATCACCATCACTATCCATCACTAACCATCACTATCCATCACTAACCATCACCAACCATCATTAACCACCATCACTAACCATCACTAACCATCACTATCCATCACTAACCATCACTAACCACCACTAACCATCACTAACAATCACTAACCATCACTAACCATCATTAACCATCACTAACCATCACTAACCATCACTAACCACCACTAACAATCACTAACCATCACTAACCATCACTAACCATCACTAACCACCACCACTAACCATCACTAACCATCACTAACCATCACCATCACTAACCATCACTAACATCACTAACCATCACTAACCATCACTATCATCACCAACCATCACCATCACTAACCATCACTAACATCACTAACCATCACTAACCATCACCAACCATCACTAACCATCACCATCACTAACCATCACTAACCATCACCATCACTAACCATCACTAACATCACTAACCACCACCACTAACCATCACTAACCATCACTAACCATCACCATCACTAACCATCACTAACATCACTAACCATCACTAACCATCACTAACCATCACTAACCATCACCATCACCATCACTAACCATCACTAACCATCACTAACCATCATCACTAACCATCACTAACCATCACCAACCATCACCAACCATCACCAACCATCACTAACAATCACTAACCATCACTAACCATCACTAACCATCACCATCACTAACCATCACTATCCATCACTAACCATCACTAACCACCACTAACCATCACTAACCATCACTAACAATCACTAACAATCACTAACCATCACTCACCATCACTAACCATCACTAACCACCACTAACCATCACTAACCATCACCATCACTAACCATCACTAACCATCACTAACCACCACTAACCATCACTAACCACCATCACTAACCATCACTAACCACCATCACTAACCATCACTAACCATCACTAACCATCACTAACCAACACTAACCATCACTAACCATCATTAACCACCACTAACCATCACTAACCATCATCACTAACCATCATCACTAACCATCACTAACCATCACTAACCATCACCAACCATCACTAACCATCACTAACCAACACTAACCATCACTAACCACCACTAACCACCACTAACCATCACTAACCACCACTAACCATCACTAACCATCATTAACCATCACTAACCATCACTAACCACCACTAACCATCATCACTAACCATCACTAACCATCATCACTAACCATCACTAACCATCACTAACCATCACCATCACTAACCATCACTAACCATCACTAACCACCATCACTAACCATCACTAACCATCACTAACCATCATCACTAACCATCACTAACCATCACCATCACTAACCATCACTAACCATCACTAACCATCACTAACCACCATCACTAACCATCACTAACCATCACTAACCATCACCATCACTAACCATCACTAACAATCATTAACCATCACTAACCATCACTAACCATCACTAACCACCACTAACCATCATCACTAACCATCACTAACCATCATCACTAACCATCACTAACCATCACTAACCATCACTAACCATCACCATCACTAACCATCACTAACCATCACTAACCACCACTAACCATCACTAACCATCACTAACCATCATTAACCATCACTAACCATCACTAACCATCACTAACCACCACTAACCATCATCACTAACCATCACTAACCATCATCACTAACCATCACTAACCATCACTAACCATCACCATCACTAACCATCACTAACCATCACTAACCACCATCACTAACCATCACTAACCATCACTAACCATCACCATCACTAACCATCACTAACCATCATTAACCATCACTAACCATCACTAACCATCACTAACCACCACTAACCATCATCACTAACCATCACTAACCATCATCACTAACCATCACTAACCATCACTAACCATCACTAACCATCACCATCACTAACCATCACTAACCATCACTAACCACCACTAACCATCACTAACCATCACTAACCATCATTAACCATCACTAACCATCACTAACCATCACTAACCACCACTAACCATCATCACTAACCATCACTAACCATCATCACTAACCATCACTAACCATCACTAACCATCACCATCACTAACCATCACTAACCATCACTAACCACCATCACTAACCATCACTAACCATCACTAACCATCACCATCACTAACCATCACTAACCATCATTAACCATCACTAACCATCACTAACCATCACTAACCACCACTAACCATCATCACTAACCATCACTAACCATCACTAACCATCATCACTAACCATCACTAATCATCACTAACCATCACCATCACTATCCATCACTAACCATCACTATCCATCACTAACCATCACCAACCATCATTAACCACCATCACTAACCATCACTAACCATCACTATCCATCACTAACCATCACTAACCACCACTAACCATCACTAACAATCACTAACCATCACTAACCATCATTAACCATCACTAACCATCACTAACCATCACTAACCACCACTAACAATCACTAACCATCACTAACCATCACTAACCATCACTAACCACCACCACTAACCATCACTAACCATCACTAACCATCACCATCACTAACCATCACTAACATCACTAACCATCACTAACCATCACTATCATCACTAACCATCACCATCACTAACCATCACTAACATCACTAACCATCACTAACCATCACCAACCATCACTAACCATCACCATCACTAACCATCACTAACCATCACCATCACTAACCATCACTAACATCACTAACCACCACCACTAACCATCACTAACCATCACTAACCATCACCATCACTAACCATCACTAACCATCATCACTAACCATCACTAACCATCATCACTAACCATCACTAACCATCACTAACCACCATCACTAACCATCACTAACCATCACTAACCATCATCACTAACCATCACTAACCATCACCATCACTAACCATCACTAACCATCACTAACCATCACTAACCACCATCACTAACCATCACTAACCATCACCATCACTAACCATCACTAACAATCATTAACCATCACTAACCATCACTAACCATCACTAACCACCACTAACCATCATCACTAACCATCACTAACCATCATCACTAACCATCACTAACCATCACTAACCATCACCATCACTAACCATCACTAACCATCACTAACCACCACTAACCATCACTAACCATCATTAACCATCACTAACCATCACTAACCATCACTAACCACCACTAACCATCATCACTAACCATCACTAACCATCATCACTAACCATCACTAACCATCACTAACCATCACCATCACTAACCATCACTAACCATCACTAACCACCATCACTAACCATCACTAACCATCACTAACCATCACCATCACTAACCATCACTAACCATCATTAACCATCACTAACCATCACTAACCATCACTAACCACCACTAACCATCATCACTAACCATCACTAACCATCACTAACCATCATCACTAACCATCACTAATCATCACTAACCATCACCATCACTATCCATCACTAACCATCACTATCCATCACTAACCATCACCAACCATCATTAACCACCATCACTAACCATCACTAACCATCACTATCCATCACTAACCATCACTAACCACCACTAACCATCACTAACAATCACTAACCATCACTAACCATCATTAACCATCACTAACCATCACTAACCACCACTAACAATCACTAACCATCACTAACCATCACTAACCACCACCACTAACCATCACTAACCATCACCATCACTAACCATCACTAACATCACTAACCATCACTAACCATCACTATCATCACTAACCATCACCATCACTAACCATCACTAACATCACTAACCATCACTAACCATCACCAACCATCACTAACCATCACCATCACTAACCATCACTAACCATCACCATCACTAACCATCACTAACATCACTAACCACCACCACTAACCATCACTAACCATCACTAACCATCACCATCACTAACCATCACTAACATCACTAACATCACTAACCATCACTAACCATCACTAACCATCACCATCACCATCACTAACCATCACTAACCATCACCATCACCATCACTAACCATCACTAACCATCACTAACCATCATCACTAACCATCACTAACCATCACTAACCATCACCAACCATCACCAACCATCACCAACCATCACTAACAATCACTAACCATCACTAACCATCACTAACCATCACCATCACTAACCATCACTATCCATCACTAACCATCACTAACCACCACTAACCATCACTAACCATCACTAACAATCACTAACAATCACTAACCATCACCATCACTCACCATCACTAACCATCACTAACCACCACTAACCATCACTAACCATCACCATCACTAACCATCACTAACCACCACTAACCATCACTAACCACCATCACTAACCATCACTAACCATCATTAACTATCATTCACTAGTGTCTCTCTCTGTCTGTGTCTCTCTCTCTGTGTCTCTGTCTCTCTCTGTGTCTCTGTCTCTCTGTCTCTCTGTGTGTCTCTGTCTCTCTGTTTCTGTGTCTCTGTCTCTCTCTGTGTCTCTGTGTCTCTGTCTCTGTGTCTCTGTCTCTCTCTGTGTCTCTGTCTCTCTCTGTCTCTCTGTGTGTGTGTGTGTCTGTGTCTCTGTCTGTATCTGTCTCTCTGTGTCTGTGTCTCTGTGTGTCTGTCTCTCTGTGTCTCTCTCTCTGTCTCTCTCTGTGTCTCTCTCTGTGTCTGTCTCTCTGTGTCTCTCTCTCTGTGTCTGTGTGTGTCTGTGTCTATGTCTCTCTGTGTCTGTCTGTGTGTCTATGTGTCTGTGTCTATGTGTCTGTGTCTGTCTGTGTGTCCGAGTGTGTTCAGCTCTCCCCGCGTCTCCCCATGGACAAGCGACTTTGTGACATCAAGAAGCGTCAGAAGCTCAGGAGGCAGCTGCTGGCACAGCAGGTAGCCAGCTACTCAGCTACCCACTCAGCTACCCACTCAGCTACTCAGCTACCCACTCAGCTACACACTCAGCTACACACTCAGCTACACACTCAGTGAGTCAGCTACCCACTCAGCTACACACTCAGCTACACACTCAGTGAGTCAGCTACCCACTCAGCTACACACTCAGCTACACACTCAGCTACCCACTCAGCTACACACTCAGCTACACACTCAGCTACTCAGCTACACACTCAGCTACACACTCAGCTACACACTCAGCTACACACTCACTCAGCTACACACTCAGCTACATACTCAGCTACACGGCTACCCACTCAGCTACACACTCAGCTACTCAGCTACCCACTCAGCTACACACTCAGCTACTCAGCTACCCACTCAGCTACCCACTCAGCTACACACTCAGCTACACACTCAGCTACACACTCAGCTACCCACTCAGCTACACACTCAGCTACCCACTCAGATACTCACTCAGCTACTCAGCTACACACTCAGCTACACACTCAGCTACCCACTCAGCTACACACTCAGCTACCCACTCAGATACTCACTCAGCTACTCAGCTACCCACTCAGCTACACACTCAGCTACCCACTCAGCTACACACTCAGCTACCCACTCAGCTACACACTCAGCTACACACTCAGCTACACACTCAGCTACCCACTCAGCTACACACTCAGCTACCCACTCAGCTACACACTCAGCTACACACTCAGCTACCCACTCAGCTACACCCTCAGCTACACACTCAGCTACCCAGCTACACACTCAGCTACCCACTCAGCTACACACTAAGCTACACACTCAGCTACACACTCAGCTACACACTCAGCTACACACTCAGATACCCACTCAGCTACCCACTCAGCTACACACTCAGCTACCCACTCAGCTACCCACTCAGCTAATCAGCTACACACTCAGCTACACACTCAGCTACTCAGCTACCCACTCAGCTACACACTCAGCTACCCACTCAGCTACACACTCAGCTACCCACTCAGCTACACACTCAGCTACTCAGCTACACACTCAGCTACACACTCAGCTACACACTCAGCTACACAGCTACTCAGCTACCCACTCAGCTACCCACTCAGCTACCCACTCAGCTACACACTCAGCTACTCAGTTACCCACTCAGTTACACACTCAGCTACCCACTCAGCTACACACTCAGCTACACACTCAGCTACCCACTCAGCTACACAGCTACACACTCAGCTACACACTCAGCTACACACTCAGCTACTCAGCTACACACTCAGCTACCCACACAGCTACACACTCAGCTACACAGCTACCCACTCAGCTACACACTCAGCTACACACTCAGCTACCCACTCAGCTACACACTCAGCTACCCACTCAGCTACACACTCAGCTACCCAGCTACACAGCTACCCACTCAGCTACACACTCAGCTTCACACTCAGCTACCCACTCAGCTACCCACTCAGATACCCATTCAGCTACACACTCAGCTACACACTCAGCTACACACTCAGCTACCCACTCAGCTACCCACTCGGCTACACACTCAGCTACACACTCAGCTACACACTCAGCTACACAGCTACCCACTCAGCTACCCACTCAGCTACACACTCAGCTACACACTCAGTGAGTCAGCTACACACTCAGCTACACACTCAGCTACACACTCACTCAGCTACACACTCAGCTACACACTCAGCTACACACTCAATCAGCTACACACTCAGCTACACACTCAGCTACTCACTCAGCTACCCACTCAGCTACACACTCAGCTACACACTCAGCTACCCAGCTACACACTCAGCTACCCAGCTACTCAGCTACACAGCTACTCAGATACTCACTCAGCTACACACTCAGCTACACACTCAGCTACCCACTCAGCTACACACTCACTCAGCTACGCACTCAGCTACACACTCAGCTACTCACCTACACACTCAGCTACCCAGCTACCCAGCTACACACTCAGCTACCCAGCTACTCAGCTACACAGCTACCCAGCTACTCAGCTACCCAGCTACTCAGCTACACACTCAGCTACCCAGCTACCCAGCTACACAGCTACCCAGCTACTCAGCTACCCAGCTACTCAGCTACACACTCAGCTACCCAGCTACACACTCAGCTACCCAGCTACTCAGCTACACACTCAGCTACCCAGCTACACACTCAGCTACCCAGCTACTCAGCTACCCAGCTACCCAGCTACTCAGCTACTCAACTACACAGCTACTCAGCTACACAGCTACCCAGCTACTCAGCTACCCAGCTACTCAGCTACTCAGCTACCCAGCTACACAGCTACTCAGCTACACAGCTACTCAGCTACACAGCTACCCAGCTACACAGCTACTTAGCTACTCAGCTACCCAGCTACTCAGCTACTCAGCTACCCAGCTACTCAGCTACCCAGCTACACAGCTACTCAGCTACTCAGCTACCCAGCTACTCAGCTACACAGCTACTCAGCTACTCAGCTACCCAGCTACACAGCTACTCAGCTACACAGCTACACAGCTACTCAGCTACCCAGCTACACAGCTACTCAGCTACTCAGCTACACAGCTACTCAGCTACCCAGCTACACAGCTACTCAGCTACCCAGCTACTCAGCTACACAGCTACTCAGCTACCCAGCTACTCAGCTACACAGCTACTCAGCTACACACTCAGCTACTCACTCAGCTACCCACTCAGCTACACACTCAGCTACACACTCAGCTACCCAGCTACACACTCAGCTACCCAGCTACACAGCTACTCAGATACTCACTCAGCTACACACTCAGCTACACACTCAGCTACCCACTCAGCTACACACTCACTCAGCTACGCACTCAGCTACACACTCAGCTACTCACCTACACACTCAGCTACCCAGCTACACACTCAGCTACCCAGCTACACACTCAGCTACCCAGCTACTCAGCTACACAGCTACCCAGCTACTCAGCTACCCAGCTACTCAGCTACACACTCAGCTACCCAGCTACACAGCTACCCAGCTACTCAGCTACCCAGCTACTCAGCTACACACTCAGCTACCCAGCTACACACTCAGCTACCCAGCTACTCAGCTACACACTCAGCTACCCAGCTACACACTCAGCTACCCAGCTACTCAGCTACCCAGCTACTCAGCTACTTAGCTACTCAGCTACCCAGCTACACAGCTACCCAGCTACTCAACTACACAGCTACTCAGCTACACAGCTACCCAGCTACTCAGCTACTCAGCTACCCAGCTACTCAGCTACTCAGCTACCCAGCTACTCAGCTACCCAGCTACACAGCTACTCAGCTACTCAGCTACCCAGCTACTCAGCTACCCAGCTACACAGCTACTCAGCTACTCAGCTACCCAGCTACTCAGCTACACAGCTACTCAGCTACTCAGCTACACAGCTACCCAGCTACACAGCTACACAGCTACTCAGCTACACAGCTACACAGCTACTCAGCTACCCAGCTACACACTCAGCTACCCAGCTACACAGCTACCCAGCTACTCAACTACACAGCTACTCAGCTACACAGCTACCCAGCTACTCAGCTACTCAGCTACCCAGCTACTCAGCTACCCAGCTACACAGCTACTCAGCTACACAGCTACTCAGCTACTCAGCTACCCAGCTACACAGCTACCCAGCTACCCAGCTACTCAGCTACCCAGCTACACAGCTACTCAGCTACCCAGCTACACAGCTACTCAGCTACACAGCTACTCAGCTACCCAGCTACCCAGCTACTCAGCTACCCAGCTACACAGCTACTCAGCTACCCAGCTACACAGCTACCCAGCTACCCAGCTACTCAGCTACACAGCTACTCAGCTACCCAGCTACACAGCTACTCAGCTACTCAGCTACCCAGCTACACAGCTACACAGCTACTCAGCTACCCAGCTACTCAGCTACCCAGCTACTCAGCTACTCAGCTACACAGCTACACAGCTACCCAGCTACTCAGCTACCCAGCTACTCAGCTACTCAGCTACCCAGCTACTCAGCTACCCAGCTACACAGCTACTCAGCTACTCAGCTACCCAGCTACTCAGCTACACAGCTACTCAGCTACTCAGCTACCCAGCTACACAGCTACTCAGCTACACAGCTACACAGCTACTCAGCTACCCAGCTACACAGCTACTCAGCTACACAGCTACTCAGCTACCCAGCTACACAGCTACTCAGCTACCCAGCTACACAGCTACTCAGCTACCCAGCTACCCAGCTACTCAGCTACTCAGCTACCCAGCTACTCAGCTACACAGCTACTCAGCTACACACTCAGCTACACACTCAGCTACACACTCAGCTACCCAGCTACACACTCAGCTACCCAGCTACTCAGCTACACAGCTACTCAGATGCTCACTCAGCTACACACTCAGCTACACACTCAGCTACCCACTCAGCTACACACTCACTCAGCTACGCACTCAGCTACACACTCAGCTACCCAGCTACACACTCAGCTACCCAGCTACTCAGCTACACAGCTACCCAGCTACTCAGCTACCCAGCTACTCAGCTACACACTCAGCTACCCAGCTACACAGCTACCCAGCTACTCAGCTACCCAGCTACTCAGCTACACACTCAGCTACCCAGCTACACACTCAGCTACCCAGCTACTCAGCTACACACTCAGCTACCCAGCTACACACTCAGCTACCCAGCTACTCAGCTACACAGCTACTCAGCTACTCAGCTATCCAGCTACTCAGCTACTTAGCTACTCAGCTACACAGCTACTCAGCTACCCAGCTACACAGCTACCCAGCTACTCAACTACACAGCTACTCAGCTACACAGCTACCCAGCTACTCAGCTACTCAGCTACCCAGCTACTCAGCTACCCAGCTACACAGCTACTCAGCTACTCAGCTACCCAGCTACTCAGCTACCCAGCTACACAGCTACTCAGCTACTCAGCTACCCAGCTACTCAGCTACACAGCTACTCAGCTACTCAGCTACACAGCTACCCAGCTACACAGCTACACAGCTACTCAGCTACACAGCTACACAGCTACTCAGCTACCCAGCTACTCAGCTACTCAGCTACACAGCTACTCAGCTACCCAGCTACACAGCTACTCAGCTACCCAGCTACTCAGCTACACAGCTACTCAGCTACCCAGCTACCCAGCTACTCAGCTACTCAGCTACCCAGCTACTCAGCTACACAGCTACTCAGCTACACACTCAGCTACTCAGCTACCCAGCTACTCAGCTACCCAGCTACTCAGCTACACAGCTACTCAGCTACACACTCAGCTACCCAGCTACTCAGCTACACAGCTACACAGCTACCCAGCTACTCAGCTACACAGCTACTCAGCTACACAGCTACTCAGCTACCCAGCTACTCAGCTACCCAGCTACACAGCTACTCAGCTACTCAGCTACCCAGCTACTCAGCTACTCAGCTACACAGCTACCCAGCTACTCAGCTACCCAGCTACTCAGCTACCCAGCTACTCAGCTACACAGCTACTCAGCTACACACTCAGCTACCCAGCTACACAGCTACTCAGCTACACAGCTACTCAGCTACCCAGCTACACAGCTACTCAGCTACCCAGCTACACAGCTACACAGCTACCCAGCTACTCAGCTACACAGCTACTCAGCTACCCAGCTACACAGCTACACAGCTACCCAGCTACACAGCTACACAGCTACCCAGCTACACAGCTACTCAGCTACTCAGCTACACAGCTACTCAGCTACACACTCAGCTACCCAGCTACCCAGCTACTCAGCTACCCAGCTACTCAGCTACACACTCAGCTACCCAGCTACACACTCAGCTACCCAGCTACTCAGCTACACACTCAGCTACCCAGCTACACACTCAGCTACCCAGCTACTCAGCTACCCAGCTACGCAGCTACTTAGCTACTCAGCTACCCAGCTACACAGCTACCCAGCTACTCAACTACACAGCTACTCAGCTACACAGCTACCCAGCTACTCAGCTACTCAGCTACCCAGCTACACAGCTACTCAGCTACCCAGCTACTCAGCCACCCAGCTACACAGCTACTCAGCTACCCAGCTACTCAGCTACCCAGCTACACAGCTACTCAGCTACTCAGCTACCCAGCTACTCAGCTACACAGCTACTCAGCTACTCAGCTACACAGCTACCCAGCTACACAGCTACACAGCTACTCAGCTACCCAGCTACTCAGCTACTCAGCTACACAGCTACTCAGCTACCCAGCTACACAGCTACTCAGCTACCCAGCTACTCAGCTACACAGCTACTCAGCTACCCAGCTACACAGCTACTCAGCTACTCAGCTACACAGCTACCCAGCTACACAGCTACACAGCTACTCAGCTACCCAGCTACTCAGCTACTCAGCTACACAGCTACTCAGCTACCCAGCTACACAGCTACTCAGCTACCCAGCTACTCAGCTACACAGCTACTCAGCTACCCAGCTACCCAGCTACTCAGCTACCCAGCTACTCAGCTACACAGCTACTCAGCTACACACTCAGCTACACAGCTACCCAGCTACTCAGCTACCCAGCTACACAGCTACTCAGCTACCCAGCTACTCAGCTACCCAGCTACTCAGCTACTCAGCTACTCAGCTACCCAGCTACTCAGCTACTCAGCTACACAGCTACCCAGCTACACAGCTACACAGCTACTCAGCTACTCAGCTACACAGCTACCCAGCTACTCAGCTACCCAGCTACTCAGCTACACAGCTACTCAGCTACACACTCAGCTACACAGCTACCCAGCTACTCAGCTACCCAGCTACACAGCTACTCAGCTACCCAGCTACTCAGCTACCCAGCTACTCAGCTACTCAGCTACTCAGCTACCCAGCTACTCAGCTACTCAGCTACACAGCTACCCAGCTACACAGCTACACAGCTACTCAGCTACACAGCTACCCAGCTACACAGCTACACAGCTACTCAGCTACCCAGCTACTCAGCTACACAGCTACTCAGCTACTCAGCTACCCAGCTACTCAGCTACACAGCTACTCAGCTACCCAGCTACACAGCTACCCAGCTACACAGCTACCCAGCTACACAGCTACTCAGCTACACAGCTACTCAGCTACTCAGCTACACACTCAGCTACCCAGCTACACAGCTACTCAGCTACACAGCTACTCAGCTACACACTCAGCTACTCAGCTACACAGCTACTCAGCTACCCAGCTACACAGCTACTCAGCTACCCAGCTACACAGCTACACAGCTACCCAGCTACTCAGCTACACAGCTACTCAGCTACCCAGCTACACAGCTACCCAGCTACACAGCTACCCAGCTACACAGCTACTCAGCTACACAGCTACTCAGCTACCCAGCTACACACTCAGCTACCCAGCTACACAGCTACTCAGCTACCCAGCTACACACTCAGCTACCCAGCTACACAGCTACTCAGCTACCCAGCTACTCAGCTACCCAGCTACACAGCTACACAGCTACCCAGCTACTCAGCTACTCAGCTACCCAGCTACTCAGCTACTCAGCTACACAGCTACTCAGCTACACAGCTACCCAGCTACACAGCTACCCAGCTACCCAGCTACACAGCTACCCAGCTACACAGCTACACAGCTACCCAGCTACTCAGCTACACAGCTACTCAGCTACTCAGCTACCCAGCTACACAGCTACACAGCTACCCAGCTACACAGCTACCCAGCTACACAGCTACCCAGCTACCCAGCTACACAGCTACCCAGCTACACAGCTACACAGCTACCCAGCTACTCAGCTACCCAGCTACTCAGCTACCCAGCTACACAGCTACACAGCTACCCAGCTACTCAGCTACACAGCTACACAGCTACTCAGCTACACAGCTACACAGCTACTCAGCTACCCAGCTACACAGCTACTCAGCTACCCAGCTACACACTCAGTGGTACTTGTGGTGGTACTTGTGGTGGTACTTGTGGTGATACTTGTGGTGGTACTAGTGGTGGTACTAGTGGTGGTACTTGTGGTGATACTTGTGGTGGTACTAGTGGTGGTACTAGTGGTGGTACTAGTTGTGGTACTAGTGGTGATACTTGTGGTGATACTTGTGGTGGTACTAGTGGTGGTACTAGTTGTGGTACTAGTGGTGATACTTGTGGTGATACTTGTGGTGGTACTAGTTGTGGTACTAGTTGTGGTACTAGTGGTGATACTTGTGGTGATACTTGTGGTGGTACTAGTGGTGGTACTAGTTGTGGTACTAGTGGTGATACTTGTGGTGATACTTGTGGTGGTACTAGTTGTGGTACTAGTTGTGGTACTAGTGGTGATACTAGTGGTGATACTTGTGGTGGTACTAGTTGTGGTACTAGTTGTGGTACTAGTGGTGATACTTGTGGTGATACTTGTGGTGGTACTAGTGGTGATACTTGTGGTGGTACTAGTGGTGATACTTGTGGTGATACTTGTGGTGGTACTAGTTGTGGTACTAGTGGTGATACTAGTGGTGATACTTGTGGTGATACTTGTGGTGGTACTAGTGGTGGTACTAGTTGTGGTACTAGTGGTGATACTTGTGGTGATACTTGTGGTGGTACTAGTGGTGATACTTGTGGTGGTACTAGTTGTGGTACTAGTTGCGTGTGTAGCTGGGAGTGGCGAGCCCTGAGGGTCTAGTGGTGGTACTAGTGGTGATACTTGTGGTACTAGTGGTGGTACTTGTGGTGGTACTAGTGATACTAGTGGTACTAGTAGTGGTGCTTGTGGTGATACTTGTGGTACTTGTGGTGGTACTAGTGATACTTGTGGTGGTACTAGTGATACTTGTGGTGGTACTAGTGATACTTGTGATACTTGTGGTGGTACTTGTGGTGGTACTTGTGGTACTAGTGGTGATACTTGTGGTACTAGTGATACTTGTGGTGGTACTTGTGGTACTTGTGGTGGTACTAGTGATACTTGTGGTGGTACTAGTGATACTTGTGGTGGTACTAGTGATACTTGTGATACTTGTGGTGGTACTTGTGGTGGTACTTGTGGTACTAGTGGTGATACTTGTGGTACTAGTGATACTTGTGATACTAGTGGTACTTGTGGTGGTACTTGTGATGGTACTTGTGGTGATACTTGTGGTACTAGTGATACTTGTGGTGGTACTTGTGGTACTAGTGGTGATACTTGTGGTACTAGTGATACTTGTGATACTAGTGGTACTTGTGGTGGTACTTGTGATGGTACTTGTGGTGATACTTGTGGTACTAGTGATACTTGTGGTGGTACTTGTGGTACTAGTGGTGATACTTGTGGTACTAGTTATACTTGTGGTGGTACTTGTGGTACTTGTGGTGATACTAGTGATACTTGTGGTGGTACTTGTGGTGGTACTTGTTGCGTGTGTAGCTGGGAGTGGCGAGCCCTGAGGGTCTGGGGGCGATGTTGAGGAGCGAAGCTGAGCAGAGAGAAATTCAACTTCTACGCTGTGCATACCGGTGGGTGGTGAGTGGGTGGTGGGTGGGTGGTGGGTGGGTGGTGGTGGTGGGGGGGTGAGTGGGGGGGTGGTGGGTGGTGGGTGGGGGGGTGGTGGGGGGGTGGTGGGTTGAGTGGGTGAGTGAGTGGGGGGGTGGGTGAGTGGGTGGGTGGGGGTGGGTGAATCGCTTAGTGAGTGAGTGGGTGAGTGAGTGAGTGAGTGGGTGAGTGAGTGGGTGGGTGAGTGGGTGGGTGGGTGAGTGAGTGAGTGGGTGGGTGAGTGAGTGAGTGAGTGGGTGGGTGGGTGAGTGAGTGAGTGGGTGAGTGAGTGGGTGGGTGGGTGAGTGAGTGAGTGGGTGAGTGGGTGAGTGGGTGAGTGGGTGGGTGGTGTTGAGGAGCGAAGCTGAGCAGAGAGAAATTCAACTTCTACGCTGTGCATACCGGTGGGTGGTGGGTGGGTGGTGGGTGGGTGGTGGGTGGGTGGTGGGTGGGTGGTGGTGGTGGGGGGGTGGGGGGGTGGTGGGTGGTTGGGGGGGTGAGTGAGTGGGTGAGTGAGTGGGTGAGTGGGTGAGTGAGTGGGGGGGTGGGTGAGTGGGTGGGTGGGGGTGGTGGTGGGGGGGTGAGTGGGGGGGTGGTGGGTGGTGGTGGTGGGGGGGTGGTGGTGGGGGGGTGAGTGGGGGGGTGGGGGGTGGTTGGGGGGTTGAGTGAGTGGGTGAGTGAGTGGGTGGGTGAGTGAGTGGGTGGGTGAGTGAGTAGGTGGGTGGGTGGGTGGTGGTGGTGGGGGGGTGGTGGGTGGGTGGGGGGGTGGTGGGGGGGGTGGGTGGGGGGGTGAGTGAATAGCTTAGTGAATGAGTGAGTGGGTGAGTGAGTGGGGGGGTGGGTGAGTGGGTGGGTGGTGGGTGGGTGGTGGGTGGTGGTGGGTGGGTGGGGGGGTGGTGGTGGGTGGGTGGTGGTGGTGATGGTGGGGGGGTGATTGGGGGGGTGGTGGGTGGTTGGGGGGTTGAGTGAGTGGTGGGTGGGGGAGTGGGGTGAGTGGGGTGGTGGTGGAGTGGTGGAGTGGTGGTGGGGGGGTGGGTGGGTGGGTGAGTGAGTGGGTGGGTGGGTGAGTGAGTGAGTGGGTGAGTGGGTGGGTAAGTGAGTGAGTGGGTGGGTGGGTGAGTGGGTGGGTGGGTGAGTGAGTGAGTGGGTGGGTGGGTGAGTGGGTGGGTGAGTGAGTGGGTGGGTGAGTGGGTGAGTGAGTGGGTGGGTGGGTGAGTGGGTGAGTGAGTGAGTGGGTGAGTGAGTGAGTGGGTGAGTGGGTGAGTGAGTGGGTGGGTGAGTGAGTGGGTGAGTGAGTGGGTGGGTGAGTGAGTGGGTGGGTGAATGAGTGAGTGGGTGGGTGAGTGGGTGGGTGAGTGAGTGGGTGAGTGAGTGAGTGGGTGGGTGAGTGGGTGAGTGAGTGGGTGGGTGAGTGGGTGAGTGAGTGAGTGGGTGAGTGGGTGAGTGAGTGGGTGGGTGAGTGAGTGGGTGGGTGAATGGGTGAGTGGGTGGGTGAGTGGGTGAGTGGGTGGGTGGGTGGGTGAGTGGGTGGGTGAGTGGGTGAGTGGGTGGGTGAGTGGGTGAGTGAGTGAGTGAGTGGGTGAGTGAGTGAGTGGGTGGGTGAGTGAGTGAGTGGGTGGGTGAGTGAGTGAGTGAGTGGGTCAGTGAGTGAGTGAGTAGGTGAGTGGGTGAGTGGGTGAGTGAGTGAGTGGGTGAGTGAGTGAGTGAGTGGGTGGGTGAGTGAGTGAGTGAGTAGGTGAGTGGGTGAGTGGGTGAGTGGGTGGGTGAGTGAGTGGGTGAGTGGGTGAGTGAGTGAGTGGTTGAGTGGGTGGGTGAGTGAGTGGGTGAGTGAGTGGGTGGGTGAGTGGGTGAGTGAGTGGGTGAGTGAGTGAGTGATTGAGTGAGTGAGTGGTGAGTGAGTGGGTGGGTGGGTGAGTGAGTGATTGAGTGAGTGAGTGGGTGGGTGAGTGGGTGGGTGAGTGAGTTGGTGAGTGAGTGAGTGGGTGAGTGAGTGAGTGAGTGGGTGAGTGAGTGAGTTGGTGAGTGGGTGAGTGAGTGAGTGGGTGAGTGAGTGGGTGAGTGAGTGAGTGGGTGGGTGAGTGGGTGAGTGAGTGGGTGAGTGAGTGAGTGGGTGAGTGAGTGGGTGAGTGGGTGAGTGAGTGAGTGGGTGAGTGAGTGGGTGAGTGGGTGAGTGAGTGAGTGAGTGGGTGAGTGAGTGAGTGAGTAGGTGAGTGAGTGAGTGGGTGAGTGAGTGAGTGGGTGAGTGAGTGAGTGAGTGTGTGTGTGGGTGAGTGGGTGGGTGAGTGGGTGGGTGAGTGGGTGAGTGGGTGGGTGGGTGAGTGGGTGAGTGAGTGGGTGGGTGAGTGGGTGAGTGAGTGAGTGGGTGGGTGGGTGAGTGAGTGAGTGGGTGAGTGGATGAGTGAGTGAGTGGGTGGGTGAGTGGGTGGGTGAGTGAGTGGGTGAGTGAGTGAGTGGGTGGGTGAGTGGGTGAGTGAGTGGGTGGGTGGGTGAGTGAGTGAGTGGGTGGGTGGGTGAGTGGGTGAGTGAGTGAGTGGGTGAGTGAGTGAGTGGGTGGGTGAGTGAGTGAGTGGGTGAGTGAGTGGGTGAGTGGGTGAGTGAGTGGGTGGGTGAGTGAGTGGGTGAGTGAGTGGGTGGGTGGGTGAGTGGGTGGGTGAATGAGTGAGTGGGTGGGTGAGTGGGTGGGTGAGTGAGTGGGTGAGTGAGTGAGTGGGTGGGTGAGTGGGTGAGTGAGTGGGTGGGTGAGTGGGTGAGTGAGTGAGTGGGTGAGTGGGTGAGTGAGTGGGTGGGTGAGTGAGTGGGTGGGTGAATGAGTGAGTGGGTGGGTGAGTGGGTGAGTGGGTGGGTGGGTGGGTGAGTGGGTGGGTGAGTGGGTGAGTGAGTGAGTGAGTGGGTGAGTGAGTGAGTGAGTGGGTGGGTGAGTGAGTGAGTGGGTGGGTGAGTGAGTGAGTGAGTGGGTCAGTGAGTGAGTGAGTAGGTGAGTGGGTGAGTGGGTGAGTGAGTGAATGGGTGAGTGGGTGAGTGAGTGAGTGGGTGGGTGAGTGAGTGAGTGAGTAGGTGAGTGGGTGAGTGGGTGAGTGGGTGAGTGGGTGGGTGAGTGAGTGGGTGAGTGGGTGAGTGAGTGAGTGGTTGAGTGGGTGGGTGAGTGAGTGGGTGAGTGAGTGGGTGGGTGAGTGGGTGAGTGAGTGGGTGAGTGAGTGAGTGATTGAGTGAGTGAGTGGTGAGTGAGTGGGTGGGTGGGTGAGTGAGTGATTGAGTGAGTGAGTGGGTGGGTGAGTGGGTGGGTGAGTGAGTTGGTGAGTGAGTGAGTGGGTGAGTGAGTGAGTTGGTGAGTGGGTGAGTGAGTGAGTTGGTGAGTGGGTGAGTGAGTGGGTGAGTGAGTGAGTGGGTGGGTGAGTGGGTGAGTGAGTGGGTGAGTGAGTGAGTGGGTGAGTGAGTGGGTGAGTGGGTGAGTGAGTGAGTGAGTGGGTGAGTGAGTGAGTGAGTAGGTGAGTGAGTGAGTGGGTGGGTGAGTGAGTGAGTGGGTGAGTGAGTGAGTGAGTGGGTGGGTGGGTGGGTGAGTGAGTGAGTGGGTGAGTGGATGAGTGAGTGAGTGGGTGAGTGGGTGGGTGGGTGAGTGAGTGAGTGATTGAGTGAGTGGGTGAGTGGGTGAGTGAGTGGGTGAGTGAGTGAGTGGGTGAGTGAGTGAGTGGGTGGGTGAGTGAGTGGGTGAGTGGGTGAGTGAGTGAGTGGATGAGTAGGTGGGTGAGTGAGTGAGTGGGTGAGTGAGTGAGTGGGTGAGTGGGTAAGTGAGTGGGTGAGTGAGTGAGTGAGTGGGTGGGTGAGTAGGTGAGTGAGTGGGTGAGTGGGTGAGTGAGTGGGTGGGTGAGTGAGTGAGTGGGTGAGTGAGTGAGTAAGTGAGTGAGTGGGTGAGTGAGTGAGTGAGTGGGTGAGTGAGTGAGTGGGTGGGTGGGTGAGTGAGTGAGTGGGTGGGTGAGTGAGTGAGTGAGTGGGTGGGTGAGTGAGTGAGTGAGTGAGTGGGTGGGTGAGTGAGTGAGTGAGTGGGTGGGTGAGTGAGTGAGTGGGTGGGTGAGTGAGTGGATGAGTGAGTGATTGAGTGAGTGGGTGGGTGAGTGAGTGAGTGAGTGGGTGAGTGATTAAGTGAGTGAGTAAGTGGATGAGTGGGTGAGTGAGTGGGTGAGTGAGTGGGTGAGTGAGTAAGTGGATGAGTGAGTGGGTGGGTGAGTGAGTAGGTGGGTGAGTGAGTGAGTGGGTGGGTGGGTGAGTGAGTGGATGAGTGAGTGAGTGGGTGAGTGAGTGGGTGAGTGTCTACTACTGATGATGTAGATGACACTGATGATGATACTGATGATGATGGTGGTGGTGATGTTTTATAGATCACCTTTAGATGAATTGTCATCCAAGCGTAAGCGCGATGATGCCCCATCGCCAGGATCGTCCACAGCGCCATCGTCAACAGCGTCTCAAATCAACATCACACCGGGCAGCCAAGAGGTGATGGTGGTGGTGGTGGTGATGGTGGTGGTGGTGATGGTGGTGGTGGTGATGGTGGTGGTGGTGATGGTGGTGGTGGTGGTGGTGATGGTGGTGGTGATGGTGGTGGTGGTGATGGTGATGGTGGTGGTGGTGATGGTGGTGGTGATGGTGGTGGTGGTGATGGTGGTGGTGGTGATGGTGGTGGTGGTGATGGTGATGGTGGTGGTGGTGGTGATGGTGGTGGTGATGGTGGTGGTGATGGTGGTGATGGTGGAGGTGATGGTGGTGATGGTGGTGGTGGTGATGGTGGTGATGATGGTGGTGGTGGTGGTGATGGTGGTGGTGGTGATGGTGGTGGTGGTGGTGGTGATGGTGGTGATGGTGGTGGTGATGGTGGTGATGGTGGTGGTGGTGGTGATGGTGGTGGTGGTGATGGTGATGATGGTGATGGTGGTGATGGTGATGGTGGTGGTGATGGTGGTGGTGGTGGTGGTGATGATGGTGATGGTGGTGATGGTGGTGGTGGTGATGGTGGTGGTGATGGTGGTGGTGATGGTGGTGGTGATGGTGGTGGTGATGGTGGTGGTGGTGATGGTGGTGGTGATGGTGGTGGTGGTGATGGTGGTGGTGGTGATGGTGGTGGTGGTGATGGTGGTGGTGGTGATGATGGTGAGGTGATGGTGGTGATGGTGGTGGTGATGGTGGTGGTGGTGGTGATGGTGGTGGTGATGGTGGTGGTGGTGGTGATGGTGGTGGTGATGGTGGTGGTGGTGATGGTGATGGTGGTGATGGTGGTGGTGATGGTGATGGTGGTGATGGTGGTGGTGGTGGTGGTGATGGTGGTGGTGGTGATGGTGGTGGTGATGGTGGTGGTGATGGTGGTGGTGGTGATGGTGGTGGTGGTGGTGGTGATGGTGGTGGTGATGGTGGTGGTGGTGATGGTGGTGGTGATGGTGATGGTGGTGGTGGTGATGGTGGTGGTGATGGTGGTGGTGGTGATGGTGGTGGTGGTGATGGTGGTGGTGATGGTGATGGTGGTGGTGGTGATGGTGGTGGTGATGGTGGTGGTGGTGATGGTGGTGATGGTGATGGTGGTGGTGATGGTGGTGGTGGTGGTGGTGATGATGGTGATGGTGGTGATGGTGGTGGTGGTGATGGTGGTGGTGATGGTGGTGGTGATGGTGGTGGTGATGGTGGTGGTGATGGTGGTGGTGGTGATGGTGGTGGTGATGGTGGTGGTGGTGATGGTGGTGGTGGTGATGGTGGTGATGGTGGTGGTGATGGTGGTGGTGGTGGTGATGGTGATGGTGGTGATGGTGGTGGTGGTGGTGGTGGTGATGGTGGTGGTGGTGGTGATGGTGGTGGTGGTGATGGTGATGGTGGTGGTGATGGTGATGGTGGTGATGGTGGTGGTGATGGTGGTGGTGATGGTGATGGTGGTGATGGTGGTGGTGGTGGTGGTGATGGTGGTGGTGGTGATGGTGGTGGTGGTGATGGTGGTGGTGATGGTGGTGGTGGTGATGGTGGTGGTGGTGGTGGTGATGGTGGTGGTGGTGATGGTGATATTACTGCTGATGATGATGATGATACTACTGATGATGATGATACTACTACTGATGATGATGATACTACTATTGATGATGATGATACTACTACTGATGATGATGATACTACTATTGATGATGATGATACTACTACTGATGATGATGATACTACTACTGATGATGATACTACTACTGATGATGATACTACTGATGATGATGTTGCTACTGATGATGATGTTACTACTGATGATGATGTTGCCACAGGATGACATGCAGGAGATATTCAAGCAGGAGGATTATAAAGATTCTAGCACCTTTCTAAAGGTGAGCAGAACAACCAGAAATAATCACTCCACTACTGATGATGATGATGATGAGGATACTACTACTGATGATGATGATACTACTGATGATGATGATACAGATGATGATACTGATGATGATGAGGATACTACTACTGATGATGATGATACTGATGATGATGATACTACTGATGGTGATGCTGATGATGATGATACTGATGATGATACTACTACTGATAGTGATGATGATACTACTACTGATGGTGATGCTGTTCACAGGGTACCCAGAGTCTGAATCCCCACAATGATTACTGTCAACACTTCGTGGACACCGGCCAGAGACCACAAAACTTTATTCGTGATGTTGGTGAGTAGCAACATCATCATCAGTATCATCATCATCAGTAGTATCATCATCATCAGTAGTATCATCATCAGTAGTATCATCATCAGTAGTATCATCATCAGTATCATCATCATCAGTAGTAGTATCATCATCATCAGTAGTAGTATCATCATCAGTAGTAGTATCATCATCATCAGTAGTAGTATCATCATCAGTATCATCATCATCAGTAGTATCATCAGTAGTAGTAGTATCATCATCAGTTTCATCATCATCTGTAGTAGTATCATCATCATCAGTATCATCATCATCAGTAGTAGTATCATCATCAGTATCATCATCAGTAGTAGTATCATCATCATCAGTAGTAGTATCATCATCAGTATCATCATCAGTAGTAGTATCATCATCATCATTAGTAGTATCATCATCAGTAGTAGTATCATCATCATTATCTGTAGTATCATAATCATCACCAGCATCATCATCATCAGTAGTAGTATCATCATCATCAGTATCATCATCATCATCAATATCATCATCAGTATCATCATCGTCATCATCCCTGACTGTCTCTCTCCCCAGGTCTGGCCGATCGCTTCGAGGAATACCCGAAGCTCCGAGAGTTAATTCGTCTTAAAGATGAACTCATCGCTAATACTAACTGTCCTCCCATGTGAGACTCACTCACTCACTCACCTACTCACTCACCTACTCACTCACCTACTCACTCACCCACTCACTCACTCACTCACCCACTCACTCACTCACCTACTCACCTGAAGCTCCGAGAGTTAATTCGTCTTAAAGATGAACTCATCGCTAATACTAACTGTCCTCCTATGTGAGACTCACTCACTCACTCACCTACTCACTCACCTACTCACCCACTCACTCACCTACTCACTCACTCACTCACCTACTCACTCACCTACTCACTCACTCACTCACCTACTCACCTACTCACTCACTCACCTACTCACTCACTCACCTACTCACTCACCTACTGACTCATTCACCTACTCACCTACTCACTCACCCACTCACTCACTCACCTACTCACTCACTCACCTACTCACCCACTCACTCACCTACTCACTCACCTACTCACCTACTCACTCACCTACTCACTCACCTACTCACCCACTCACTCACCTACTCACTCACTCACCTACTCACCCGAAGCTCCGAGAGTTAATTCGTCTCAAAGACGAACTCATCGCTAATACTAACTGTCCTCCTATGTGAGACTCACTCACTCACCTACTCACCCACCTACTCACTCACTCACTCACCAACTCACTCACTCACCTACTCACTCACCTACTCACTCACTCACTCACCTACTCACTCACTCACCAACTCACTCACTCACCTACTCACTCACCTACTCACTCACTCACTCACCTACTCACTCACTCACCTACTCACTCACTCACCTACTCACCCACTCACTCACCTACTCACTCACTCACCTACTCACCCGAAGCTCCGAGAGTTAATTCGTCTCAAAGACGAACTCATCGCTAATACTAACTGTCCTCCCATGTGAGACTCACTCACTCACTCACCTACTCACTCACCTACTCACTCACTCACTCACCTACTCACTCACCTACTCACTCACCTACTCACTCACCTACTCACTCACCCACTCACCTACTCACTCACCTACTCACCCGAAGCTCCGAGAGTTAATTCGTCTCAAAGACGAACTCATCGCTAATACTAACTGTCCTCCCATGTGAGACTCACTCACTCACTCACCTACTCACTCACCTACTCACTCACCCACTCACCTACTCACTCACCTACTCACCCGAAGCTCCGAGAGTTAATTCGTCTCAAAGACGAACTCATCGCTAATACTAACTGTCCTCCCATGTGAGACTCACTCACTCACTCACCTACTCACTCACCTACTCACCCACTCACTCACCTACTCACTCACTCACCTACTCACCCGAAGCTCCGAGAGTTAATTCGTCTCAAAGACGAACTCATCGCTAATACTAACTGTCCTCCTATGTGAGACTCACTCACTCACTCACCTACTCACCCACCTACTCACTCACCTACTCACTCACCTACTCACTCACCTACTCACTCACTCACCTACTCACTCACTCACCTACTCACCTGAAGCTCCGAGAGTTAATTCGTCTCAAAGACGAACTCATCGCTAATACTAACTGTCCTCCCATGTGAGACTCACTCACTCACTCACCTACTCACTCACCTACTCACTCACCTACTCACCCACCTACTCACTCACTCACCTACTCACTCACCTACTCACTCACCTACTCACCTACTCACTCACCCACTCACTCACTCACCCACTCACTCACTCACCCACTCACTCACTCACTCACCTACTCACTCACCTACTCACTCACTCACTCACCTACTCACTCACTCACCTACTCACCCACTCACTCACCTACTCACTCACCTACTCACTCACTCACTCACCTACTCACTCACCTACTCACTCACCTACTCACTCACCTACTCACTCACCTACTCACTCACTCACCTACTCACTCACTCACCCACGTACTCACTCACTCACTCACCTACTCACCTACTCACTCACTCACCTACTCACCTACTCACTCACCTACTCACTCACCTACTCACTCACCTACTCACCTTCTCACTCACCTACTCACTCACCTACTCACCCGAAGCTCCGAGAGTTAATCCGTCTCAAAGACGAACTCATCGCTAATACTAACTGTCCTCCCATGTGAGACTCACTCACTCACTCACCTACTCACTCACCTACTCACCCACTCACTCACCTACTCACCCACTCACTCACCTACTCACTCACCTACTCACCCGAAGCTCCGAGAGTTAATCCGTCTCAAAGACGAACTCATCGCTAATACTAACTGTCCTCCCATGTGAGACTCACTCACTCACTCACCTACTCACTCACCTACTCACCCACTCACTCACCTACTCACCCACTCACTCACCTACTCACTCACCTACTCACCCGAAGCTCCGAGAGTTAATTCGTCTTAAAGACGAACTCATCGCTAATACTAACTGTCCTCCTATGTGAGACTCACCTACTCACTCACCTACTCACTCACCTACTCACCTGAAGCTTCGGGAGTTAATTCGTCTTAAAGACGAACTCATCGCTAATACTAACTGTCCTCCCATGTGAGACTCACTCACTCACTCACCTACTCACTCACTCACTCACTCACCTACTCACTCACTCACTCACCAACTCACTCACTCACCTACTCACTCACCTACTCACTCACCTACTCACCCACCTACTCACTCACCTACTCACCCACCTACTCACTCACTCACTCACCTACTCACTCACCTACTCACTCACTCACCTACTCACCCGAAGCTCCGAGAGTTAATTCGTCTCAAAGACGAACTCATCGCTAATACTAACTGTCCTCCCATGTGAGACTCACTCACTCACTCACCTACTCACTCACCTACTCACTCACCTACTCACTCACTCACCTACTCACTCACCTACTCACTCACCTACTCACTCACTCACTCACCTGAAGCTTCGAGAGTTAATTCGTCTCAAAGACGAACTCATCGCTAATACTAACTGTCCTCCCATGTGAGACTCACTCACTCACCTACTCACTCACCTACTCACTCACTCACTCACCTACTCACTCACTCACTCACCTACTCACTCACTCACTCACCTACTCACTCACCTACTCACTCACTCACTCACCTACTCACTCACTCACCTACTCACCCGAAGCTTCGAGAGTTAATTCGTCTCAAAGACGAACTCATCGCTAATACTAACTGTCCTCCTATGTGAGACTCACTCACTCACTCACCTACTCACTCACCTACTCACCCACTCACTCACCTACTCACTCACTCACTCACCCACTCACTCACCTACTCACTCACCTACTCACTCACCTACTCACCCACTCACTCACCTACTCACTCACTCACTCACCCACTCACTCACCTACTCACTCACCTACTCACCCACTCACTCACCTACTCACTCACTCACTCACCTACTCACTCACTCACTCACCTACTCACTCACTCACTCACCTACTCACTCACTCACTCATCCACTCACTCACCTACTCACTCACTCACTCACCTACTCACCCACTCACTCACCTACTCACTCACTCACTCACCCACTCACTCACCTACTCACTCACCTACTCACCCACTCACTCACCTACTCACTCACTCACTCACCTACTCACTCACTCACTCACCTACTCACTCACTCACTCACCTACTCACTCACTCACTCATCCACTCACTCACTCACTCACCTACTCACTCACCTACTCACTCACTCACTCACCTACTCACTCACCTACTCACTCACCTACTCACTCACTCACTCACCTACTCACTCACCTACTCACTCACCTACTCACTCACCTACTCACCTGAAGCTCCGAGAGTTAATTCGTCTCAAAGACGAACTCATCGCTAATACTAACTGTCCTCCTATGTGAGACTCACTCACTCACCTACTCACTCACCTACTCACTCACCCACTCACTCACTCACTCACCTACTCACTCACTCACTCACCCACTCACTCACCTACTCACTCACCTCCTCACTCACCCACTCACCTACTCACTCACCTACTCACCCGAAGCTCCGAGAGTTAATTCGTCTCAAAGACGAACTCATCGCTAATACTAACTGTCCTCCTATGTGAGACTCACTCACTCACTCACCTACTCACCTACTCACTCACTCACCTACTCACTCACCCACTCACTCACCTACTCACTCACTCACCTACTCACTCACTCACTCACCTACTCACTCACCTACTCACCCACTCACTCACCTACTCACTCACTCACTCACCTACTCACTCACCTACTCACTCACTCACTCACCTACTCACTCACTCACCTACTCACTCACTCACTCACCTACTCACTCACCTACTCACCCACTCACTCACCTACTCACTCACCTACTCACTCACCCACTCACCTACTCACTCACTCACCTACTCACTCACCTACTCACTCACCTACTCACTCACCTACTCACTCACTCACTCACCTACTCACTCACCTACTCACTCACCTACTCACTCACTCACCTACTCACTCACTCACCCACGTACTCACTCACTCACTCACCTACTCACCTACTCACTCACTCACCTACTCACCTACTCACTCACCTACTCACTCACCTACTCACTCACCTACTCACCTTCTCACTCACCTACTCACTCACCTACTCACCCGAAGCTCCGAGAGTTAATTCGTCTCAAAGACGAACTCATCGCTAATACTAACTGTCCTCCCATGTGAGACTCACTCACTCACTCACCTACTCACTCACCTACTCACTCACTCAATCACCTACTCACTCACTCACCTACTCACTCACTCACTCACCTACTCACTCACTCACCTACTCACTCACTCACCTACTCACTCACTCACCTACTCACCCGAAGCTTCGAGAGTTAATTCGTCTCAAAGACGAACTCATCGCTAATACTAACTGTCCTCCCATGTGAGACTCACTCACTCACTCACCTACTCACTCACCTACTCACTCACTCACCTACTCACTCACTCACCTACTCACTCACTCACTCACCCACTCACTCACCTACTCACTCACTCACTCACTCACCCAATCACTCACCCACTCACCTACTCACTCACCTACTCACCTACTCACTCACCTACTCACCTGAAGCTTCGAGAGTTAATTCGTCTCAAAGACGAACTCATCGCTAATACTAACTGTCCTCCCATGTGAGAGTCACTCACTCACTCACCTACTCACTCACCTACTCACTCACTCACTCACCCACTCACTCACCTACTCACTCACTCACTCACCCAATCACTCACCCACTCACCTACTCACTCACCTACTCACCTACTCACTCACCTACTCACCTGAAGCTTCGAGAGTTAATTCGTCTCAAAGACGAACTCATCGCTAATACTAACTGTCCTCCCATGTGAGACTCACTCACTCACTCACCTACTCACTCACCTACTCACTCACTCACTCACCTACTCACTCACCTACTCACTCACCTACTCACTCAGTCACTCACTCACTCACCTACTCACTCACTCACCCACTCACCTGAAGCTCCGAGAGTTAATTCGTCTCAAAGACGAACTCATCGCTAATACTAACTGTCCTCCTATGTGAGACTCACTCACTCACTCACCTACTCACTCACCTACTCACTCAGTCACTCACTCACTCACCTACTCACTCACCTACTCACTCACTCACCCACTCACCTGAAGCTCCGAGAGTTAATTCGTCTCAAAGACGAACTCATCGCTAATACTAACTGTCCTCCTATGTGAGACTCACTCACTCACTCACCTACTCACTCACTCACTCACCTACTCACTCACTCACTCACCTACTCACCTACTCACTCACCTACTCACTCACCCACTCACTCACTCACTCACCTACTCACTCACCTACTCACTCACTCACTCACCCACTCACTCACCTACTCACTCACCTACTCACCCACTCACTCACCTACTCACTCACTCACTCACCTACTCACTCACCTACTCACTCACCTACTCACCCACTCACTCACCTACTCACTCACTCACTCACCTACTCACTCACTCACTCACTCACCTACTCACTCACCTACTCACTCACCTACTCACCCACTCACTCACCTACTCACTCACTCACTCACCTACTCACTCACTCACTCACCCACTCACTCACTCACCCACTCACTCACTCACCTACTCACCCGAAGCTTCGGGAGTTAATTCGTCTCAAAGACGAACTCATCGCTAATACTAACTGTCCTCCCATGTGAGACTCACTCACTCACTCACCTACTCACTCACTCACTCACTCACCCACTCACTCACCTACTCACTCACTCACTCACCTACTCACTCACCCACTCACTCACTCACCTACTCACTCACCTACTCACCCACTCACCTACTCACCTACTCACTCACCCACTCACTCACTCACCCACCTACTCACTCACTCACTCACCCACTCGCTCACTCACTCACTCACCTACTCACTCAGTCAGTCACCTACTCACCTACTCACTCACCTACTCACTCACCTACTCACTCACTCACTCACCTACTCACTCACCTACTCACTCACCTACTCACTCACCTACTCGCTCACCTACTCACTCACTCACCCACTCACCTACTCACCTACTCACTCACCCACTCACTCACTCACCCACCTACTCACTCACTCACTCACCCACTCGCTCACTCACTCACTCACCTACTCACTCAGTCAGTCACCTACTCACCTACTCACTCACCTACTCACTCACCTACTCACTCACTCACTCACCTACTCACTCACCTACTCACTCACCTACTCACTCACCTACTCGCTCACCTACTCACTCACTCACCCACTCACCTACTCACCTACTCACTCACCCACTCACTCACTCACCCACCTACTCACTCACTCACTCACCCACTCGCTCACTCACTCACTCACCTACTCACTCAGTCAGTCACCTACTCACCTACTCACTCACCTACTCACTCACCTACTCACTCACTCACTCACCTACTCACTCACCTACTCACTCACCTACTCACTCACCTACTCGCTCACCTACTCGCTCACTCACTCACTCACCTACTCGCTCACCTACTCGCTCACTCACTCACTCACTCACCTACTCACTCACCTACTCACTCACTCACCTACTCACTCACCTACTCACTCACCTACTCACTCACCTACTCACTCACTCACCTACTCACTCACTCACCTACTCACTCACCCATCCACTCACCCACTCACTCACCTACTCACTCACTCACCTACTCACCTACTCACTCACCTACTCACTCACTCACCCACCCACCCACTCACCCACTCACTCACCCACTCACTCACCCACTCACTCACTCACCCACCTACTCACTCACTCACTCACCCACTCACCCACTCACTCACCTACTCACTCACTCACCCACTCACTCACTCACCCACTCACTCACTCACCTACTCACTCACCTACTCACCCACTCACTCACCTACTCACTCACTCACTCACCTACTCACTCACTCACTCACCTACTCGCTCACTCACTCACCTACTCACTCACTCACCCACCTACTCACTCACTCACCTCCTCACTCACTCACTCACCTACTCACTCACCCACCTACTCACTCACTCACCTACTCACTCACCTACTCACCTACTCACCCACCCACTCACTCGCTCACTCACTCACCTACTCACCCACTCACTCACCTACTCACTCACTCACCTACTCACTCACTCACCTACTCACTCACTCACCCACTCGCTCACTCACCCACTCGCTCACTCACTCACCTACTCACCTACTCGCTCATTCACTCACCTACTCACTCACCTACTCACCCACTCACTCACCTACTCACCCACCCGCTCACCTACTCGCTCACTCACTCACCTACTCACCCACTCGCTCACCTACTCACCTACTCACCCACTCACTCACCCACTCACCCACTCACCTACTCACCCACCCACTCACTCACTCACCCACCTACTCACCCACTCACTCACCTACTCACTCACCCACTCACTCACTCACCTACTCACTCACTCACCCACTCGCTCACTCACTCACCTACTCACCTACTCACCTACTCGCTCACTCGCTCACCTACTCGCTCACCTACTCACCCACTCACTCACCTACTCACTCACCCACTCACTCACCCACTCACCCACCTACTCAATCGCCTATTCACTCACTCACCTACTCTATAAGTGAGTGGTTGAGTGAGTGAGTGGGTCGGTTAGTGAGTGAGTGAGTGAGTGTGTGGGTGAGTGTGTGGGTCAGTGAATGTGTGAGTGTGTGGGTGAGTGTGTGGGTTAGTGAGTGTGTGGGTGAGTGGGTGAGTGAGTGAGTGGGTGAGTGGGTGAGTGTGTGGGTGAGTGAGTGAGTGGGTGGGTGAGTGAGTGAGTGAGTGGGTGAGTGGGTGAGTGGGTGAGTGAGTGAGTAGGTGAGTGAGTGGGTGAGTGGGTGGGTGAGTGAGTGAGTGAGTGGGTGGGTGAGTGAGTGAGTGGGTGAGTGAGTGAGTGGGTGAGTGAGTGAGTGAGTGGGTGGGTGAGTGAGTGAGTGAGTGGGTGGGTGAGTGAGTGAGTGGGTGAGTGAGTGAGTGAGTGTGTGGGTGAGTGGGTGGGTGAGTGAGTGAGTGTGTGAGTGAGTGGGTGAGTGAGTGAGTGAGTGGGTGGGTGGGTGAGTGAGTGAGTGAGTGGGTGGGTGAGTGAGTGAGTGGGTGAGTGAGTGAGTGAGTGTGTGGGTGAGTGGGTGGGTGAGTGAGTGAGTGTGTGAGTGAGTGGATGAGTGGGTGAGTGAGTGAGTGGGTGAGTGAGTGAGTGAGTGGGTGAGTGAGTGAGTGAGTGTGTGGGTGAGTGGGTGGGTGAGTGAGTGAGTGTGTGAGTGAGTGGGTGAGTGGGTGGGTGGGTGGGTGAGTGAGTGAGTAGGTGAGTGAGTAGGTGAGTGAGTGAGTGGGTGAGTGAGTGAGTGAGTGGGTGTGTGAGGGAGTGGGTGAGTGAGTGGGTGAGTGTGTGGGTGAGTGGGTGAGTGAGTGAGTGGGTGAGTGGGTGAGTGAGTGAGTGAGTGGGTGAGTGTGTGGGTGAGTGAGTGAGTGAGTGCGTGGGTGGGTGAGTGGGTGAGTGAGTGGGTCGGTTAGTGAGTGAGTGAGTGGGTGAGTGAGTAAGTGGGTGAGTGAGTGAGTGGGTGAGTGAGTGAGTGAGTCACTCTCTCCCCCCCTCACCTCACCCCTCACCCCAGGTACTTGCAGGCCGATCTCCCGGCCTTTCCGCTGTCCTCGCTGCAGGCCAAATTTGACGTGATCCTCATTGAGCCCCCTTTGAGTGAATATTATAGAGGTGGTGGTGGAGCCATCGGAGGTCACGGACTCACCTGGGAGGAGGTGAGGAGTGGGTGGTGACGTGCGGGAGACACTCACCCAGACACTCACCCAGTCACTCACCCAGTCACTCACCCAGACACTCACCCAGTCAGTCACTCACTCAGACACTCACCCAGACACTCACCCAGACACTCACCCAGACACTCACTCACTCAGTCACTCACTCAGTCACTCACCCAGTCACTCACCCAGTCACTCACCCAGACACTCACCCAGTCAGTCACTCACTCAGACACTCACCCAGACACTCACCCAGACACTCACCCAGACACTCACTCACTCAGTCACTCACTCAGACACTCACCCAGACACTCACCCAGACACTCACCCAGACACTCACTCACCCAGACACTCACCCAGACACTCACCCAGTCACTCACCCAGTCACTCACCCAGACACTCACCCAGTCAGTCACTCACTCAGACACTCACCCAGACACTCACCCAGACACTCACTCACTCACTCACTCAGTCACTCACCCAGTCACTCACCCAGACACTCACCCAGACACTCACCCAGACACTCACCCAGACACTCACTCAGTCACTCACCCAGACACTCACTCAGTCACTCACCCAGACACTCACTCAGTCACTCACCCACTCAGTCACTCACCCAGACACTCACTCAGTCACTCACCCAGACACTCACCCAGACACTCACCCAGTCACTCACTCACTCAGTCACTCACCCAGACACTCACCCAGACACTCACCCAGTCACTCACTCAGTCACTCACCCAGACACTCACCCAGACACTCACCCAGACACTCACCCAGACACTCACCCAGTCACTCACCCAGACACTCACCCAGACACTCACCCAGACACTCACCCAGACACTCACCCAGACACTCACCCAGACACTCACTCAGTCACTCACCCAGACACTCACCCAGACACTCACTCAGTCACTCACCCAGACACTCACCCAGACACTCACCCAGACACTCACTCAGTCACTCACCCAGACACTCACCCAGACACTCACTCAGTCACTCACCCAGACACTCACCCAGTCACTCACCCAGACACTCACTCGCTCAGTCACTCACTCAGTCACTCACCCAGTCACTCACCCAGACACTCATCCAGACACTCACCCAGTCACTCACTCAGTCACTCACCCAGACACTCACCCAGACACTCACCCAGTCACTCACTCATTCACTCACCCGGACACTCACCCAGACACTCACTCAGTCACTCACCCAGACACTCACCCAGACACTCACCCAGACACTCAGTCAGTCACTCACTCAGTCACTTAGTCAGTCAGTCAGTCACTCACCCCTCTGAGTGAATATTATAGAGGCGGTGGTGGAGCCATCGGAGGTCACGGACTCACCTGGGAGGAGGTGAGGAGTGGGTGGTGACGTGCGGGAGACACTCACCCAGACACTCACCCAGTCACTCACTCAGTCACTCACCCAGACACTCACTCAGTCACTCACTCAGTCACTCACCCAGACACTCACCCAGACACTCACTCAGTCACTCACTCAGTCACTCACCCACTCAGTCACTCAGACACTCAGTCACTCACTCAGTCACTCACCCAGACACTCACCCAGACACTCACCCAGACACTCACCCAGACACTCACCCAGACACTCACCCAGTCACTCACCCAGACACTCACTCAGTCACTCACTCACTCGCTCACCCAGTCACTCACCCAGTCACTCACTCAGTCACTCAGTCAGTCACTCAGTCAGTCAGTCATTCAGTCACTCAGTCACTCACTCACTCACTCGCTCACTCACTCAGTCATTCAGTCACTCAGTCACTCACTCACTCACTCGCTCACTCACTCAGTCATTCAGTCAGTCACTCACTCAGTCACTCACTCAGTCACTCACTCAGTCACTTAGTCAGTCAGTCACTCACCCCTCTGAGTGAATATTATAGAGGCGGTGGTGGAGCCATCGGAGGTCACGGACTCACCTGGGAGGAGGTGAGGAGTGGGTGGTGACGTGCGGGAGACACTCACCCAGACACTCACCTAGTCACTCACTCAGTCACTCACCCAGACACTCACTCAGACACTCACCCAGACACTCACCCAGTCACTCACCCAGACACTCACCCAGACACTCACCCAGTCACTCACCCAGACACTCACCCAGTCACTCACCCAGACACTCACCCAGACACTCACCCAGTCACTCGCTCACTCAGTCACTCACTCGCTCACTCACTCACCCAGACACTCAGTCACTCACTCACTCAGTCACTCACTCAGTCAGTCACTCACTCAGACACTCACCCAGACACTCACCCAGACACTCACCCAGACACTCACCCAGACACTCACCCAGACACTCACCCAGACACTCACCCAGACACTCACCCAGACACTCACCCAGACACTCACCCAGTCACTCACCCAGACACTCACCCAGACACTCACCCAGACACTCACCCAGACACTCACCCAGACACTCACTCAGTCACTCACCCAGACACTCACTCAGTCACTCACTCAGTCACTCACCCAGACACTCAGTCAGTCAGTCACTCGCTCACTCAGTCACTCGCTCGCTCAGTCAGTCACTCACTCAGTCACTCAGTCAGTCAGTCACTCAGTCACTCACTCAGTCACTCACTCGCTCAGTCAGTCACTCACTCACTCAGTCACTCAGTCAGTCAGTCACTCAGTCACTCACTCAGTCACTCACTCGCTCAGTCACTCACTCAGACACTCACCCACTCACTCACCCAGTCACTCACTCAGTCACTCACTCACCCAGACACTCACTCAGTCACTCAGTCACTCACTCACCCAGACACTCACCCACTCAGTCACTCACTCACTCACCCACTCACTCACTCAGTCACTCACTCACACATTTTAAACACTCAGTACTGATGATAGTACTACTACTGATGCTGATCATGATGATACTACTACTGATCATGATGATACTACTACTACTGATGATGATACTACTACTACTACTGATGATGATACTACTACTGATGATGATGATACTACTACTGATGATGATACTACTACTGATGATGATGATACTACTACTGATGATGATGATGATAGTACTGATGATGATGATGATGATTCCAGATCATGCAGCTGGATGTGGAGGAGATAGCTGCACAAAGATCTTTCATCTTCCTGTGGTGCGGCTCGTCCGATGGACTTGACTATGGCAGACAGGTACAGCTGCTACAGCTACTACAGCTACACTAAGCTACAGCTACACTACAGTTACACTACAGCTACTACAGCTACACTACAGCTACACTACAGGTACAGCTACAGCTGCTACAGCTACAGCTACACTAATCTACAGATACACTACAGCTACAGATACACTACAGATACACTACAGCTACACTATAGCTGCTACAGTTACACTACAGCTACTTCAGCTACAGCTACACTAATCTACAGATACACTACAGCTACACTACAGGTACAGCTACAGCTACTGCTACACTACAGATACACTACAGCTACACTACAGCTACTTCAGCTACAGATACACTACAGCTACACTACACTACAGCTACTACAGCTACACTACAGCTACAGCTGCTACAGCTACTACAGCTACACTACAGCTACAGCTGCTACAGCTACAGATACACTACAGCTATAGCTACACTACAGCTACAGATACACTACAGCTACTTCAGCTACAGCTACTTCAGCTACAGATACAGCTACACTACAGCTGCTACAGCTACTACAGCTACTTCAGCTACAGATACAGCTACACTACAGCTGCTACAGCTACTACAGCTACTTCAGCTACAGATACAGCTACACTACAGCTGCTACAGCTACTTCAGCTACAGATACAGCTACACTACAGCTGCTACAGCTACAGCTACTTCAGCTACAGATACAGCTACACTACAGCTGCTACAGCTACTACAGTTACAGCTACTTCAGCTACAGATACAGCTACACTACAGCTGCTACAGCTACTACAGCTACAGCTACTTCAGCTACAGATACAGCTACACTACAGCTGCTACAGCTACTACAGCTACAGCTACTTCAGCTACAGATACAGCTACACTACAGCTGCTACAGCTACTACAGCTACTTCAGCTACAGATACAGCTACACTACAGCTGCTACAGCTACTTCAGCTACAGATACAGCTACACTACAGCTGCTACAGCTACTACAGCTACAGCTGCTACAGATACAGCTACACTACAGCTGCTACAGATACACTACAGCTACAGATACACTACAGCTACACTACAGCTACAGATACACTACAGCTACACTACAGCTACAGATACACTACAGCTACACTACAGTTACACTACAGGTACAGCTACAGCTGCTACAGCTACAGATACACTAATCTACAGATACACTACAGCTACAGCTACTACAGCTGCTACAGCTACAGATACACTACAGCTACACTACAGCTACAGATACACTACAGCTACACTACAACTACAGCTACTACAGGTACAGATACACTACAGCTACACTTCACTACAGCTACAGATACTTCAGCTACAGATACACTACAGCTACAGCTACTACAGCTACTTCAGATACAGCTACACTACAGCTACACTATAGCTATATCTACACTACAGGTACAGCTACTACAGCTACACTACAGATACACTACAGCTACAGCTACACTATAGCTACACTACAGCTGCACTACAGCTACAGCTACACTACAGCTACACTACAGCTACACTACAGCTACTTCAGCTACAGCTACTTCAGCTACAGCTACACTACAGCTACACTACAGCTACACTACAGCTACAGTTACACTACAGCTACAGCTACACTACAGCTACACTACAGCTACACTACAGCTACACTACAGCTACACTACAGCTACTTCAGCTACAGCTACACTACAGCTACACTACAGCTACACTACAGCTACTTCAGCTACACTACAGCTACAGCTACACTACAGCTACACTACAGCTACACTATAGCTACTTCAGCTACACTACAGCTACACTACAGCTACTTCAGCTACAGCTACTTCAGCTACAGCTACACTACAGCTACACTACAGCTACACTACAGCTACTTCAGCTACAGCTACACTACAGCTACACTACAGCTACACTACAGCTACACTACAGCTACTTCAGCTACAGCTACACTACAGCTACATTACAGCTGCTACCACTACACTACAGCTACACTACAGCTACACTACAGCTACAGCTACACTACAAATACACTACACTACAGCTACACTACAGCTACACTACAGCTACTTCAACTACAGCTACACTACAGCTACACTACAGCTGCTACCACTACACTACAGCTACACTACAGCTACACTACAGCTACTTCAGCTACAGCTACACTACAGCTACACTACACTACAGCTACACTACAGCTACTTCAACTACAGCTACACTACAGCTACACTACAGCTACACTACAGCTACACTACAGCTACACTACAGCTACACTACAGCTACACTACAACTACACTACAGCTACACTACAGCTATAGCTACACTACAGCTACACTACAACTACACTACAGCTACACTACACTACAGCTACACTACAGCTCCACGCCTCTAAGTATGTGTGTGTGTGTCTAAGTGTGTGTGTGTGTCTATGTGTGTGTGTGTCTAAGTGTGTGTGTGTCTAAGTGTGTGTGTCTATGTGTGTGTGTGTCTAAGTGTGTGTGTGTCTATGTGTGTGTGTGTCTAAGTGTGTGTGTGTGTCTATGTGTGTGTGTGTCTAAGTGTGTGTGTGTGTCTAAGTGTGTGTGTGTGTCTATGTGTGTGTGTGTCTAAGTGTGTGTGTGTCTAAGTGTGTGTGTCTGTGTGTGTGTGTGTCTAAGTGTGTGTGTGTGTCAATGTGTGTGTGTGTCTAAGTGTGTGTGTGTCTAAGTGTGTGTGTGTCTATGTGTGTGTGTGTCTAAGTGTGTGTGTGTGTGTCTAAGTGTGTGTGTGTGTCTATGTGTGTGTGTGTCTAAGTGTGTGTGTGTGTATATGTGTGTGTATATGTGTGTCTGTGTGTGTGTCTATGTGTGTGTCTATGTGTGTGTCTATCTGTGTGTGTGTCTAAGTGTGTGTGTGTGTCTATGTGCAGTGTCTATGTGTGTGTGTGTGTCTACGTGTGTGTCTATGTGTGTGTCTAAGTGTGTGTGTCTAAGTGTATGTGTGTCTAATGTGTGTGTCTATGTGTGTGTCTGTGTGTGTGTCTATCTGTGTGTGTGTGTCTGTGTGTGTGTCTATGTGTGTGTGTGTCTGTGTGCAGTGTCTATGTGTGTGTGTGTGTCTACGTGTGTGTGTCTATGTATGTGTCTAAGTGTGTGTGTCTATGTGTGTGTGTGTGTCTAAGTGTATGTGTGTCTGTGTGTGTGTCTATGTGTGTGTGTCTATGTGCAGTGTCTATGTAAATGGGGATTCCGGCGTTGTGAAGATATCTGTTGGATCAAGACGAACAAACTGAAACCCGGTTCAACACGGACCCTGGACTCTCAAGCAGTGTTCCAGAGAACTAAGGTGAGTACACTCACCACTCACTCACCACTCACTCACCACTCACTCACTCACTCACCACTCACTCACCCACTCACCCACTCACTCACCACCCACTCACCCACTCACTCACCCACTCACCCACTCACTCACTCACTCACCCACTCACTCACCACTCACCCACTCACTCACCAACCCACACACACACTCACCCACTCACTGACTCACTCACCCACTCACTCACTCACCCACTCACCCACTCACTCACTCACTCACCCACTCACTCACTCACCACTCACTCACTCACCACTCACTCACTCACTCACCACCCACTCACTCACTCACCACTCACTCACCACTCACTCACTCACCACTCACTCACCACTCACTCACTCACCACTCACTCACTCACTCACCTACTCACCCACCTACTCACTCACTCACTCACCACTCACTCACTCACTCACCCACTCACACACCACTCACTCACCACTCACCACTCACTCACCTACTCACCCACCTACTCACTCACCAACTCACTCACTCACTCACCCACTCACCCACTCACTCACTCACTCACCCACCCACTCACTCACTCACCACTCACTCATCCACTCACCACTCACTCACCACTCACTCACCACTCACTCACTCACTCACCCACTCACTCACTCACCACTCACCCACTCACTCACTCACCACTCACTCACTCACTCACCACTCACTCACCACTCACTCACCACTCACTCACCCACTCACCACTCACTCACCACTCACCCACTCACTCACTCACCCACCCACTCACTCACTCACCCACTCACTCACTCACTCACCACTCACTCAGCACTCACTCACTCACTCACCACTCACTCACTCACCCACTCACTCACCACTCACTCACTCACTCACCACTCACTCACCACTCACTCACCACTCACTCACCACTCACTCACCAACTCACTCACTCACTTACCACTCACTCACTTACCACTCACTCACCACTCACTCACTCACCCACTCACTCACCACTCACTCACCACTCACTCACCACTCACTCACCCACTCACTCACCCACTCACCACTCACTCACTCACCACCCACTCACCCACCCACTCACCACCTCACCACCTCACCACCGCCTCACCACCGCCTCACCGCCTCACTCACTACCTCACCGCCTCACTCACTGCCCCACTCACCACCGCCCCGCCCACTCGCCACCTCACCACCGCCTCACTCACCGCTCCACTCACCACCTCGCCCACTCACCACCGCCTCACCACCACCACCGCCTCACCGCCTCACTCACTACCTCACCGCCTCACTCACCGCCCCACTCACTCACCGCCTCACCACCACCACCGCCACCACCGCCTCACTCACCTCACCACCACCACCGCCCCACCCGCCAGGAGCACTGCCTGATGGGCATCCGCGGCACCGTGCGGCGCTCCACGGACGGCGACTTCATCCACGCCAACGTGGACATCGACTTGCTGATGGCCGAGGAGTCGGACGACATCGCGTGCCTCGGCACGGGCGGACGCATCGGAGGAGGCGGTGGAGGCGGTGGAGGAGGAGGCGGTGGAGGAGGCGGTGGAGGAGGCGGTGGAGGCGGTGGAGGAGGAGGCGGTGGAGGCGGTGGAGGAGGAGGAGGCGACGGAGGAGGAGGCGGTGGAGGCGGCGACGATGGCGGAGGAGGCGGCGGAGGCGGTGGCGGATGTTCGATGCCTCCGGAGAAGCCGGAGGAGATCTTTCACATCGTGGAGCACTTCTGCCTCGGACGTCGGAGGCTTCACCTGTTTGGGCGGGACTCCACTATCAGGCCTGGTGGGTGGTGGTGGTGGTGGTGGTTGTGGTGGTGGAGGTGGTGGTTGTGGTGGTTGTTGTTGTGGTGGTGGTGATGGTGGTTGTGGTGGTTGTGGTGGGTGGTGGTGGTGGTGGTGGTGGTTGTGGTTGTGGTGGTGGTGGAGGTGGTGGTGGTGATGGTGGTGGTGATGGTGGTGGTGGTGATGGTGGTGGTGATGGTGGTGGTGGTGATGGTGGTAATGGTGGTGATGGTGGTGATGGTGGTGATGGTGATGGTGGTGATGGTGGTGGTGGTGATGGTGGTGGTGGTTGTGGTGGTGGTGGTGGTAGTGGTGATGATGATGGTGGTGGTGATGGTGGTGATGATGATGATGGTGGTGGTGGTAGTGGTGATGTAGGTGATGATGATGATGATGATGGTGGTGATGGTGGTGATGTAGGTGATGATGATGATGATGGTGGTGATGGTGGTGATGTAGGTGATGATGATGATGGTGGTGGTAGTGGTGATGTAGGTGGTGGTGGTGGTGGTGATGGTGGTGATGGTGGTGATGTAGGTGATGATGATGATGGTGGTGGTAGTGGTGATGTAGGTGATGATGATGATGGTGATGTTGGTGATGGTGAATGATAACAATACTCCTGAAGAAACGACCCTCAACCTCCTCGCGGTGACGGACGGGCAACTCTGTCGTGGACAATGCTGTGGGGGGAGAGGCCCAATTCCGATTTGGCCTCTCCCCTCACGGCGTCCGTGTCCACCACAGGGGCTAAACGGGGCGCTCTGGACGGGTACACGGGGCTAGTGTAACCCCTCCACCTTCAATAATTTACCACTAAACCACGAGTTAAATATCTAACTAATAAGCTTGCGCCGGAGGCCCCGGGGGGACAGGCGTCCGTGACGTTTTCCTGGCCAAAACCCCAATTTGGCGGAGCCAGGAGATTGAATACCTACCCTCGGGGCTACTCCAGAAACAACGGAAAAGCCACTTTGTGTGGCCACGTGGAATGTTCGAACGCTCACCGCGGAGGAGAGGCTACCCGCTCCTCTGTCCGGAGCTGGACCGGTACCGCCTGGATCTCTGTGGCATTCGGGAGGTCCGGTGGACCGGCTCTGGCTCCTGCCACCATGAGGGGTGGACAGTCCTCTACTCGGGGCAGCAGACTGCCAAACAACAGGGAGTGTGGTTCTTCTTCTGAACAAAAGAATGAAGGGGGCGTGGGAGCGTGGCGGTGAGGTGTGGGAAGCTGTAAGCCCCAGGCTACTTTGGGCTCGCCTTCCCATCAACCGGAGGCGAGGAATGGTGGTCGTGGTTACTTATGCCCCCACCGAAGACGAACATCCGTGGAGGGATGCAGGCAAGGCCGATGAGTCAGATGCCTTCTATGACCTCCTGTCACAGGTGCTGGCTAAAGTGGCCCCTCGGGATAGAGTCATCTTGTTGGGCGACTTCAATGCCCGAGTTGGTCATGATGCTGGCACCTGGTCTGGAGTAATTGCAAGGCATGGGCCAGATCAGCTCAATAACAACGGTAGGAGGCTGCTAGATTTTTGTGCAGCCCATGGGCTTGTAATTACCAACACGCTGTTCCGGCATCGGCGCATCCACACAACATTATGGATGCATGCCGGGTCCAAGCAAGAACATCTGCTGGACTAGATAGTGACGGACCAGCGGATGCGAGCCCATGTCCTTGACACCAGGACCTACCGTGGAGCTGATCCGCCCTCTGACCATTGACTAGTCATCTGTAAGATGCGCCTGCCATTCTTCCACTCCGGTGGTGGGTGTACACCCAGGACCCCATTCCAACCTAAAGTGGCCTGGTCTCAGTTATCTGATGAAAGTTGCAAGCGAGAATTTCATCATCGCTTGCGGCTGGGATTGGCATCGTCCCCGACTCCTCCTGATGTCGAGGGTAAATGGGCGAGGTTTAGGACTGTGACTCAATGCAGCTGCAATGGCTGCTTTGGGTACACGGTCCAGACCTCCCCAGAGACCCTGGCTGACAGAGGAGGTGTTCAAGAGCAAAAGCGACAGGCCCACTCTCATCGGCTACAGAATCCCACGTCAGAGAATGAGGAGGCTTACCGCAGCCTTCGCTCGGAGGTTCGGAGAGCCGTGAGGCGCTGCAAGGATGGGTGGTGGTCGCGGGTTGCTGAGGAGATGGAGTCTGCCTCAGTGGCCCGCGATCACAAATCTCTGTTTAACTCCATCAAAAAAGTAACCTGCAGCGCCACACCTATTACCATCATTAGGGGAAAGAACGGTGATCCAATCTCCGACCCCCAGGAACAGGTTTGCAGATTTGCTGAGCATTTCTGTGAGGTCCTGGGGGAGGGGAAATCCCTCAGCCAGGAAAACATCGTGGCACAAAGTGAGGATGACCCTGCTGAGGCTGCAGTGCCTCAAATATTGGAGGAGGAAGTCACCCCCTGTGAGTGGCTGGCTGAGGTGCCATCTGTTGAGGAAGTACTGAGGGTGATCCAGAGTCTGAGACCAGGAAAGGCAGCGGGCAGAGATGATCTCCCAAGCGAAATCCTGAGGGAGGGTGGCATTTGTGCACAGACTGCCCTACATGACATCATAACAACAGTCTGGACCACTGGACGGGTTCCGCAGAATTGGAAGGATGCCCTGGTGGTCCCCCTCTTTAAGAAGGGGGACCGCACAGACTGTAACAACTACAGGGGCATCTCACTCCTCAGTGTGCCGGGAAAGGTCCTGGCAAGGATTATTCAGCATCGCCTTGCCAGACACGCTGAGGAGAGGCTTGCGGAGCCCCAATGCGGTTTCAGGAAAGGGCGGGCCTGCACAGATGCCATATTTTCTGTCCGTCTGCTACAGCAGAGGTGTAGGGAATTCCAACAAGACCTACATCTCTGCTTTATTGACCTGGTCAAGGCCTATGATACCATCAGTAGGCCTGGGCTCTGGGTTATTCTTCGTGCTTTTGGAGTCCCTGACCCTCTGCTCACGATCATTAAGGACCTTCATGATGGTGAGCGGGCCCGGGTAAAACTACGTGGCCGGGAGTCGGAGCCATTCCCTGTTCACCTTGGGGTGCGACAGGGATGTCCTCTGGTTCCAACATTATTTAACATCTATTGCAACCACGTAGTTCGTGAAGCCTTCAATAGCTGTACCGGGGGAATCTCCATCTGGTACAGATACAATGGGAGGCTGATCGATGCCCGGGTGCGGTCAAAGGATGGCTCCCTATTGCTCAACCACGTTATGTATGCTGATGACTTGGTAATAGCTGCTCAGTCAGAGGAGGAGTTGGAGACGCTGCTGCTGAACCTGGAGCTTACCACCAAGAGGTGGGGCCTTACCATCAGCCCCACCAAAACTAAGCACCTGCCTGGGTATTTTGTACCATCGGACACCCACCCCCACAACTCCCAATCGGTGATGGGGCAGTTGTGGAGAGAGTGGAGAGTTTCCCATACCTGGGCAGTGTGCTCATGGCCGGCTCCAGTTTAACAGCAGAGGTCTCACTCCGAATCAGTCGAGCGGCAATATCTTTTCATCGGTTGCGTAACGCTGTGTGGAAGCTACCTGGTCTGTCGCTCCGCACTAAGCTTCAGGTCTTCTCGGCCACGGTCATTCCCTCCCTTCTCTACGCTTGCGAAACGTGGACCCCCCCTAATGGAACATCTTCACCGGTTGAAAACATTTAGGCTGGCCTGCCTACGATCCATCCTGGGTTTAACCAGACTGGATTGTGTGAGGAGCTCACAAATCCTTGAAAGATCTGGGCAAGGTCCCATCGGTGAGCTCCTCCGGCGGGCAAGGCTGCGATGGCTGGGTCATGTAGCCCGCATGCCCAGCCACCGCATGCCGAAACAGCTTTTGTTCGGCCGGATCGAGGGGGCTAAACGGGCGCGGCACGGGCTAGAGAAGAGATGGAGTGATGTGGTACAGGAGGACGTGGAGCTGAGTGGACTTGCCGATGACCGGTACCAGCGGTGTCAAGATCGACCTCTGTGGAGGAGGCTCGTGAAGGACGCTACTGGGCAGGTGGAGGCAGTCGCCCTCCAACAACAACGGAGGGCGGAGGAGCGACGCTCACAACAACGAGCGGAGTGCCGGGTGGCTAAAGCACAGCAGGTTGGCGCAGTAGGGGGCACAGGTGGTGCATCAGCCAGTCATCTCAGTCAGTCGACCCGTGGCACCTGGGTCTGCCCAGTGACCTCCTGCCAGCGGGCGTTCGACACTTCACGTGGCCTCAAGGTGCACATAGCCTGGCACAAGCGTCGTGGTGACGTCACCGCCCACTTAGTTGGCGTCCGGTGGTTGTTGATGGTGGTGGCGGGTGTGTGTGTGTGTGTGAGAGACACAAAGAGACACAGAGAGAGAGAGAGACACAGAGAGAGACACAGAGAGAGACAGAGAGACACGGAGAGAGACAGAGAGAGACAGAGAGACAGAGAGAGACATGGAGAGAGACATGGAGAGAGAGAGAGACAGAGAGACACAAACAGAGACAGAGAGACACGGAGAGAGACAGAGAGACACAGAGAGAGACAGAGAGACACAGAGAGAGACAGAGAGACACAGGGAGAGAGACAGAGACAGAGAGACAGAGACAGAGAGACACAAACAGAGACAGAGAGACACGGAGAGAGACAGAGAGAGAGACACGGAGAGAGACAGAGAGAGAGACAGAGAGAGACAGAGAGAGAGACAGAGAGACATGGAGAGAGACAGAGAGAGACAGAGAGA
>NW_022639118.1:22500-52500 GCF_010993605.1 Petromyzon marinus | reverse complement strand
GTGGGTTCATGGGGAGGTGATTGAGGAGGAGGAGGTGAAGGAGGAGGTGGTGGAGGAGGAGGAGGTGGTGGTGGTGGAGGTGGAGGAGGTGGAGGTGGAGGAGGTGGAGGAGGTGGAGGTGGAGGAGGTGGTGGTGGAGGTGGAGGTGGTGGTGGTGGAGGAGGTGGAGGAGGTGGAGGTGGAGGAGGTGGTGGTGGAGGTGGAGGTGGTGGAGGTGGAGGTGGTGGAGGTGGAGGAGGTGGTGGTGGAGGTGGAGGTGGTGGTGGTGGAGGAGGTGGAGGAGGTGGAGGTGGAGGAGGTGGTGGTGGAGGTGGAGGTGGTGGAGGTGGAGGTGGTGGTGGTGGTGGTGGTGGAGGTGGAGGTGGTGGTGGAGGTGGTGGTGGAGGTGGTGGTGGAGGTGTTGATCCACGTGCTTAGTCACTCATTCAGTCGCCAACTCAGTCACTCTGTGTTAGTCACTCACTCAGTCACTTGGTGTGTTAGTCACTCATTCAGTCACTCGGTGTGTCAGTCACTCATTCAGTCACTTGGTGTGTTAGTCACTCACTCAGTCACTCTGTGTTAGTCACTCACTCAGTCACTCGGTGTGTCAGTCACTCATTCAGTCACTCGGTGTGTTAGTCACTCACTCAGTCACTCTGTGTGTTAGTCACTCATTCAGTCACTCGGTGTGTCAGTCACTCATTCAGTCACTCGGTGTGTTAGTCACTCACTCAGTCACTCGGTGTGTCAGTCACTCATTCAGTCACTCGGTGTGTTAGTCACTCACTCAGTCACTCTGTGTGTTAGTCACTCACTCAGTCACTCGGTGTGTCAGTCAGTCACTCAGTCACTCTGTGTGTTAGTCACTCACTCAGTCACTCGGTGTGTCAGTCAGTCACTCAGTGTGTCAGTCACTCACTCAGTCACTCGGTGTGTTAGTCACTCAGTCACTCGGTGTGTTAGTCACTCAGTCACTCGGTGTGTTAGTCACTCAGTCACTTGGTGTGTCAGTCAGTCACTCAGTGTGTCAGTCACTCACTCAGTCACTCGGTGTGTTAGTCACTCAGTCACTCGGTGTGTTAGTCACTCAGTCACTCGGTGTGTCAGTCACTCACTCAGTCACTCTGTGTTAGTCACTCACTCAGTCAGTCGGTGTGTTAGTCACTCAGTCACTCGGTGTGTCAGTCACTCAGTCACTCGGTATGTTAGTCACTCACTCAGTCACTCGGTGTGTCAGTCACTCATTCAGTCACTCGGTGTGTTAGTCACTCACTCAGTCACTCGGTGTGTTAGTCACTCATTCAGTCACTCGGTGTGTCAGTCACTCAGTCACTCGGTGTGTTAGTCACTCAGTCACTCGGTGTGTTAGTCACTCACTCAGTCACTCGGTGTGTTAGTCACTCTGTGTCAGTCACTCAGTCACTCGGTGTGTTAGTCACTCAGTTACTCGGTGTGTTAGTCACTCAGTCACTCAGTGTGTTAGTCACTCACTCAGTCACTCGGTGTGTCAGTCACTCATTCAGTCACTCGGTGTGTTAGTCACTCACTCAGTCACTCTGTGTGTTAGTCACTCATTCAGTCACTCGGTGTGTCAGTCAGTCACTCAGTCACTCGGTGTGTTAGTCACTCAGTCACTCGGTGTGTTAGTCACTCAGTCACTCGGTGTGTTAGTCACTCAGTCAGTCACTCGGTGTGTTAGTCACTCAGTCACTCGGTGTGTTAGTCACTCAGTCACTCGGTGTGTTAGTCACTCAGTCACTCGGTGTGTTAGTCACTCACTCAGTCACTCGGTGTGTTAGTCACTCAGTCACTCGGTGTGTCAGTCAGTCACTCGGTGTGTTAGTCACTCAGTCACTCAGTGTGTCAGTCACTCGGTGTGTTAGTCACTCAGTCACTCGGTGTGTTAGTCACTCAGTCACTCAGTGTGTTAGTCACTCACTCAGTCACTCGGTGTGTTAGTCACTCACTCAGTCACTCGGTGTGTTAGTCACTCAGTCACTCGGTGTGTCAGTTACTCATTCAGTTACTCGGTGTGTTAGTCACTCACTCAGTCACTCGGTGTGTTATTCACTCAGTCACTCGGTGTGTTAGTCACTCACTCAGTCACTCGGTGTGTTATTCACTCAGTCACTCAGTGTGTTAGTCACTCACTCAGTCACTCGGTGTGTTAGTCACTCAGTCACTCGGTGTGTTAGTCACTCAGTCACTCGGTGTGTTAGTCACTCATTCAGTCACTCGGTGTGTTAGTCACTCAGTCACTCGGTGTGTTAGTCACTCAGTCACTCAAAGTGATGATGGTGATGATGATGCTGATGGTGATTAATTAAAGTTTGTAAAGTCCCTTCACTAAATCTCGGTCTGGTGATGATCACACAGAGCTCACTCATTCAGTCACTCACTCAGTCACTCACTCAGTCACTCACTCACCCACTCACTCACTCAGTCACTCACTCAGTCACTCACTCAGCCACTCACTCAGTCACTCACTCAGTCACTCAGTCACTCACTCAGTCACTCACTCAGTCAGCCACTCAGTCACTCACTCAGTCACTCACTCAGTCTGCCAATCACTCAGTCACTCACTCAGTCACTCAGTCAGTCACTCAGTCAGTCACTCAGTCACTCACTCAGCCACTCACTCAGCCACTCACTCAGTCACTCACTCAGTCACTCAGTCACTCACTCAGCCACTCACTCAGTCACTCACTCAGTCACTCAGTCACGCAGTCACTCAGTCACTCACTCAGTCACTCAGTCACTCACTCAGTCAGCCACTCAGTCACTCACTCAGTCTGCCAATCACTCAGTCACTCACTCAGTCACTCAGTCAGTCACTCAGTCAGTCACTCAGTCACTCACTCAGCCACTCACTCAGCCACTCACTCAGTCACTCACTCAGTCACTCACTCAGTCACTCACTCACCCACTCACTCACCCACTCACTCAGTCACTCACTCAGTCACTCACCCACTCAGCCACTCACTCAGTCACTCAGTCAGTCACTCAGTGACTCACTCAGTCTGCCAATCACTCAGTCACTCACTCAGTCACTCACACACTCACTCACCCACACACTCACCCACCCACTCACCCACCCACTCACCCACCCACTCACTCACCCATCCACCCACTCACTCGGTGTGTTAGTCACTCACTCAGTCACTCGGTGTGTTATTCACTCAGTCACTCAGTGTGTTAGTCACTCACTCAGTCACTCGGTGTGTTAGTCACTCAGTCACTCGGTGTGTTAGTCACTCAGTCACTCGGTGTGTTAGTCACTCATTCAGTCACTCGTTGTGTTAGTCACTCAGTCACTCGGTGTGTTAGTCACTCAGTCACTCAAAGTGATGATGGTGATGATGATGCTGATGGTGATTAATTAAAGTTTGTAAAGTCCCTTCACTAAATCTCGGTCTGGTGATGATCACACAGAGCTCACTCATTCAGTCACTCACTCAGTCACTCACTCAGTCACTCACTCACCCACTCACTCACCCACTCACTCAGTCACTCACTCAGTCACTCACTCAGTCAGTCACTCACTCAGTCATTCAGTCACTCACTCAGTCACTCACTCAGCCACTCACTCAGTCACTCACTCAGTCACTCAGTCACTCACTCAGTCACGCAGTCACTCAGTCACTCACTCAGTCACTCACTCAGTCACTCACTCACTCAGTCACTCACTCAGTCACTCACTCAGTCTGCCAATCACTCAGTCACTCACTCAGTCACTCAGTCAGTCACTCAGTCACTCACTCAGTCACTCACTCAGCCACTCACTCAGCCACTCACTCACTCAGTCACTCACTCAGTCACTCACTCACCCACTCACTCACCCACTCACTCAGTCACTCACTCAGTCACTCACCCACTCAGCCACTCACTCAGTCACTCAGTCAGTCACTCAGTCACTCAGTGACTCACTCAGTCTGCCAATCACTCAGTCACTCACTCAGTCACTCACACACTCACTCACCCACACACTCACCCACCCACTCACCCACCCACTCACCCACACACTCACACACTCACTCACCCACCCACTCACCCACCCACTCACCCACCCAATCACACACTCACTCACCCACACACTCACCCACCCACTCACTCACCCACCCACTCACTCAATCACCCACTCACTCACCCACTCACTCACCCACCCACTCACCCACTCACTCACCCATCCACTCACTCACCCACTCACTCACCCACTCACCCACCCACTCACTCACCCACTCACTCACCCATCCACTCACCCACTCACCCACTCACTCACCCACTCACTCGCACAGACAAAACTATACATGGACCACAGACTCAGTCTGTGCATGCTCAATATTTTCAATGCTGATTTAAAGCTTTCTTGACTGCAGGGATTCATATTCTTGGGTCTTTCGGTAAAGTCACGTCGTTTTATAAATATTTTATTACTTTATTGTTTCCCTTCAACGCGACTTTACCGAAAGAACCAAGAATATATTTTCAATGCTGTTAAAGAAATCATTAAATGAAAACTCGTAACCTCTGTCTATAGTACACAGACAGACAAACCTATACATGGACCACAGACTCAGTCTGTGTGCGGTCAATGTTGTTTTCAATGCTGTTAAGGAACTAATTAAATGAAAACTCACAACCTCTGTTTATAGTACACAGACAGACAAACCTATACATGGACCACAGACTCAGTCTGTGCATGGTCAATGTTGGGAATGCTGTTATTGTACCCCAAAGAATGAAAATTCGCAACTTCTGTCTCCCATCCTATTGACGCAGGCCTATACATGGACCACAGCCTCAGACTGCATGTTAAATCTTTGTTTTTTTCGGTAAAGTCACCCACCCACTCACCCACCCACTCACCTACTCACTCACCCACCCACTCACCTACTCACCCGCTCACTCACCCACTCATTCACTCACTCACCTACCCACTCAGCCACTCACCCACTCACCCACCCACTCACCCACCCACTCATCCACCCACTCACCTACTCACCCGCTCACCCACTCACTCACCTATCCACTCAGCCACTCACTCACGCACCCACTCACCCACCCACTCACTCACCCACTCACTCACCCACCCACTCACTCACCCACCCACTCACCCACCCACTCACCCACCCACTCACTCACCCACTCACCCACCCACTCACTCACCCACTCACTCACCCACTCACTCACCCACCCAGTCACTCACCCACCCACTCACCCACTCACTCACTCACCCACCCACCCACCCACTCACTCACCCACCCACCCACTCACTCACCCACCCACCCACTCACTCACCCACTCACTCACCCACTCACTCACTCACCCACACACCCACTCACTCACTCACCCACTCACCCACCCACTCACTCACCCACCCACTCACTCACCCACCCACCCACTCACTCACCCACCCACTCATCCACCCACTCACTCACTCATCCACCCACTCATCCACCCACTCACCCACTCACTCACTCACCCACTCACCTACTCACCCGCTCACCCACTCACTCACTCACCCACTCACCCACCCACTCACCCACTCACCCACCCACTCACCCACCCACTCACCCACCCACTCACCCACCCACTCACTCACCCACTCACCCACCCACTCACCCACTCACTCACCCACCCACTCACCCACCCACTCACTCACCCACCCACTCACCCACCCACTCACTCACCCACCCACTCATCCATCCACTCACCCACCCACTCACTCACCCACCCACTCACCTACTCACTCACCCACCCACCCACTCACCCACCCACTCACCCACTCACTCACCCACTCACCCACTCACTCACCCACTCACTCGCCCACTCACCCACTCACTCACCCACCCACTCACCCACCCATTCACTCACCCACCCACGCATCCATCCACTCACCCACCCACTCACTCACCCACCCACTCACTCACCCACCCACTCATCCATCCACTCACCCACTCACCCACCCACTCACCCACCCACTCACCCACTCACCCACCCACTCACTCACCCACTCACCCACTCACTCACCCACCCACTCACCCACTCACTCACCCACTCACTCACTCACCCACCCACTCACTCACCCACCCACCCACTCACCCACTCACTCACCCACCCACTCACTCACCCACCCACTCACTCACCCACCCACCCACTCACCCACTCACTCACCCAGTCACTCACCCACCCACTCACTCACCCACTCACTCACCCACCCACTCACTCACCCACCCACCCACTCACCCACTCACTCACCCACGCACTCACTCACCCACCCACTCACTCACCCACCCACTCACTCACCCACTCACTCACCCACTCACCCACTCACTCACCCACTCACTCACTCACCCACACACCCACTCACTCACTCACCCACTCACCCACTCACTCACTCACCCACCCACACATTTAATTTTTCTACCTACGAGTACGAATTCCTATAGTCACGAAAACATCCAAATCAAGAATGTTTAATCTTGTTTTCAACGCTGTTATTGAACCCCAAGGAATGAAAACTCACGACCTCTGTCTGGAGTACACAGGCAAACAAACCTATACATGGACCACATCCTCAGTTTGTGCACGGTCAATGTTTCCAATGTTTTTGAACCCCGAGGAATGAAAATCACGACCTCTGTCTCGCATCCGATTCAGGCAGAGGGGATTTCTTTGTGTCTGGCTTCAAGTTTTCTCGAGTCGCTCGTGTACCATAGACCACAACCTCAGTCTGTGCACGGTCAATGTTTTCAATGTTATTAACCCCAATGAATGAAAACTCGCAACCTCTGTCTGTAGTACACACAGACCTATACATGGACCACAACCTCAGCCCGTGCGCGGTCAATGTTTTAAATTGTTATTATTGAAGCCGATGAATGAAAACTCACAACCTCTGTCTACAAAACACACGAACCTATCCATGGACCACAGCCTCTGTCCGTGTTCAATGTTTTCAATGTTATTGAACATAAGGAATGAAAACCCACAACCTCTGTCTATAGTATACAGACAACACACAGACCTATAAATGGACCAGAGCCTCAGTCTGTGCACGCTCAATATTTTCAAATTATGTTATTGAAGCCAAGGGATGAAAACTCACAACCTCTGTCGACAGTACACACACGACCCTATACATGGACCACAGCCTCAGTGTTGTTTTTTCCCAACCCTGTAACAGTGTAATTGAACTAATTTAATGAAAACTCACAACCTCTGACTGCAGTACACACTCTCACGACCCTATACATGGACCACAGCCTCAGTGTTGTTCTTTTCCCAATCCTGTAACAGTGTAATGGAACTAATTAAATGAAAACTCACAACCGCTGTCTGCAGTGCACACACACTCACGACCCTATACATGGACCACAGCCTCAGTGTTGTTGTTTTTTACCCAACCCTGTAAGTGTTATTGAACTGATTAAATGAAAAACTCACAACCTCTGTCTGCAGTACACACACTCACGACCCTATACATGGACCACAGCCTCAGTGTTGTTGTTTTTTCCCAACCCTGTGTTATTGAACTAATTAAATGAAGAACTCACAACCTCTGTCTGCAGTACACACACACTCACGACCCTATACATGGACCACAGCCTCAGTGTTGTTGTTTTTTACCCAACCCTGTAAGTGTTATTGAACTGATTAAATGAAAACTCACAACCTCTGTCTGCAGTACACACACGACCCTATACATGGACCACAGCCTCAGTGTTGTTGTTTCCCAACCCTGTAACAGTGTAATTGAACTAATTAAATGAAAACTCACAACCGCTGTCTGCAGTACACACACACACTCACGACCCTATACATGGACCACAGCCTCAGTGTTGTTCTTTTCCCAACCCTGTAACAATGTAATGGAACTAAATGAAAACTCACAACCTCTGTCTGCAGTGCACACACACTCACGACCCTATACATGGACCACAGCCTCAGTGTTGTTGTTTTTTACCCAACCCTGTAAGTGTTATTGAACTGATTAAATGAAGAACTCACAACCTCTGTCTGCAGTACACACACACACTCACGACCCTATACATGGACCACAGCCTCAGTGTTGTTGTTTTTTTTTGTTTGTTCTCAACCCTTGCCATTGAACTCAAAGGACACACAGAAAAAAAAAACCACAACCTCTGCCTCGCATCCGATTCACGCAGAGGGGATTGGCGTGCCAGTCTGCACCGTTAACTTATCGCCAATTGGAATTATTTTGAGATTGTGGAGGAGTGGTGAGTGGTGAGTGGTGGTGAGGGGTGAGTGGTGGTGAGGGGTGAGTGGTGAGTAGGGGTGAGGGTGAGTGGTGAGTAGGGGTGAGGGTGAGTGGTGAGGGTGAGTAAGGGGAGGGGTGAGTGGTGGGGGTAGTTCACTCGACAGAGGCATTTAAACGCAGGAGGCGATACCGCTAAGACAAAGAAGCAGATACAGACGAAGAGGTGAGTGGGTGAGTGAGTGGGTGAGTGGGTGAGTGAGTGAGTGGGTGAGTGAGTGAGTGGGTGAGTGGGTGAGTGAGTGGGTGGGTGAGTGAGTGGGTGAGTGGGTGAGTGAGTGGGTGAGTGAGTGAGTGGGTGAGTGAGTGGGTGAGTGGGTGAGTGAGTGGGTGGGTGAGTGAGTGGGTGAGTGGGTGAGTGAGTGGGTGAGTGAGTGTGTGGGTGAGTGAGTGAGTGGGTGAGTGAGTGGGTGAGTGAGTGAGTGGGTGAGTGGTGAGTGAGTGAGTGGGTGAGTGGGTGAGTGTGTGAGTGAGTGTGTGAGTGAGTGGGTGAGTGAGTGAGTGGGTGAGTGGGTGAGTGAGTGGGTGAGTGAGTGAGTGGGTGAGTGAGTGAGTGAGTGGGTGAGTGGGTGAGTGTGTGAGTGAGTGTGTGAGTGGGTGAGTGTGTGAGTGAGTGTGTGAGTGTGTGAGTGAGTGAGTGGGTGAGTGAGTGAGTGGGTGAGTGGGTGAGTGAGTGAGTGGGTGAGTGAGTGAGTGGGTGAGTGGGTGAGTGAGTGAGTGGGTGAGTGAGTGAGTGGGTGAGTGGGTGAGTGAGTGGGTGGGTGAGTGAGTGAGTGGGTGAGTGAGTGGGTGAGTGGGTGGGTGAGTGAGTGGGTGAGTGAGTGAGTGGGTGAGTGAGTGAGTGGGTGAGTGAGTGGGTGAGTGAGTGAGTGGGTGAGTGAGTGGGTGAGTGAGTGAGTGTGTGAGTGAGTGAGTGGGTGAGTGAGTGAGTGGGTGAGTGAGTGAGTGAGTGGGTGAGTGAGTGAGTGGGTGAGTGAGTGTGTGGGTGAGTGAGTGAGTGGGTGAGTGGGTGGGTGAGTGGGTGGCTGGGTGGGTGAGTGAGTGGGTGAGTGGGTGAGTGAGTGGGTGAGTGAGTGGGTGAGTGGGTGAGTGAGTGGGTGGCTGAGTGAGTGGGTGGGTGAGTGAGTGAGTGGGTGAGTGAGTGAGTGGGTGAGTGGGTGGGTGAGTGAGTGGGTGGGTGAGTGGGTGGCTGGGTGGGTGAGTGAGTGGGTGGGTGAGTGGGTGGCTGGGTGAGTGGGTGAGTGAGTGGGTGAGTGAGTGAGTGGGTGAGTGAGTGGGTGGGTGAGTGGGTGGCTGGGTGAGTGGGTGAGTGGGTGAGTGAGTGGGTGAGTGAGTGTCTGTGTGAGTGTCTGAGTGAGTGAGTGTCTGAGTGGGTGAGTGAGTGTGTGAGTGAGTGTCTGAGTGAGTGTCTGTGTGAGTGAGTGAGTGTCTGAGTGGGTGAGTGAGTGACTGAGTGTGTAAGTGAGTGAGTGTGTGAGTGAGTGAGTGTCTGAGTGGGTGAGTGAGTGAGTGTGTGAGTGAGTGAGTGTCTGAGTGGGTGAGTGAGGGAGTGTCTGAGTGGGTGAGTGAGTGACTGAGTGTGTGAGTGAGTGAGTGTGTGAGTGGGTGAGTGTGTGAGTGAGTGTGTGAGTGAGTGAGTGGGTGAGTGAGTGGGTGAGTGAGTGACTGAGTGAGTGTCTGTGTGAGTGAGTGTCTGTATGAGTGAGTGACTGAGTGAGTGTGTGTGAGTGAGTGTCTGTGTGAGTGTGTGAGTGAGTGTGAGTGAGTAGGTGAGTGAGTGACTGAGTGAGTGTCTGAGTGAGTGACTGAGTGAGTGTCTGTGTGAGTGAGTGTCTGAGTGAGTGTCTGTGTGAGTGTCTGAGTGAGTGTCTGTGTGAGTGAGTGTGTGAGTGTCTGTGTGAGTGATTGTGTGAGTGTCTGAGTGAGTGTGTGAGTGTCTGTGTGAGTGAGTGAGTGTCTATGTGAGTGAGTGTCTGTGTGAGTGTCTGAGTGAGTGAGTGAGTGTCTGAGTGAGTGAGTGTCTGAGTGAGTGAGTGTCTGTGTGTCTGTGTGAGTGAGTGGGTGAGTGAGTGGCTGAGTGAGTGAGTGTCTGAATGAGTGACTGAGTGAGTGTCTGAGTGAGTGAGTGTCTGTGTGAGTGAGTGTCTGTGTGAGTGTGTGAGTGTCTGAGTGAGTGAGTGTCTGTGTGAGTAGGTGACTGAGTGAGTGAGTGTCTGTGTGAGTGAGTGTCTGTGTGAGTGTGTGAGTGTCTGAGTGAGTGAGTGTCTGTGTGAGTAGGTGACTGAGTGAGTGAGTGTCTGTGTGAGTGAGTGAGTGGCTGAGTGAGTGAGTGTCTGAGTGAGTGAGTGACTGAGTGACTGACTGAGTGACTGAGTGAGTGACTGAGTGACTGAGTGAGTGACTGAGTGAGTGACTGAGTGAGTGTCTGAGTGAGTGGCTGAGTGAGTGGCTGAGTGAGTGGCTGACTGAGTGAGTGAGTGACTGAGTGAGTGACTGAGTGACTGACTGAGTGACTGAGTGAGTGAGTGGCTGAGTGAGTGGCTGAGTGACTGAGTGAGTGACTGACTGAGTGACTGAGTGAGTGACTGATTGAGTGAGTGACTGAGTGAGTGACTGAGTGACTGACTGACTGAGTGACTGAGTGACTGACTGAGTGACTGACTGAGTGGCTGACTGAGTGACTGAGTGAGTGACTGACTGACTGAGTGGCTGAGTGAGTGACTGACTGAGTGACTGAGTGACTGACTGAGCGAGTGACTGAGTGACTGACTGAGTGACTGAGTGACTGACTGAGTGGCTGACTGAGTGACTGAGTGAGTGACTGACTGACTGACTGAGTGGCTGAGTGAGTGACTGAGTGACTGACTGAGTGACTGAGTGACTGAGTGACTGACTGAGTGACTGAGTGACTGACTGAGTGACTGAGTGACTGAGTGAGTGACTGACTGAGTGAGTAACTGAGTGAGTGAGTGACTGACTGAGTGACTGACTGAGTGACTGACTGAGTGACTGACTGAGTGACTGAGTAACTGACTGAGTGACTGAGTGACTGACTGAGTGAGTGACTGAGTGACTGACTGAGTGACTGACTGACTTAGTGACTGAGTGACTGACTGAGTGACTGACTGAGTGACTGAGTAACTGAGTGACTGAGTAGCTGAGTAAGTGACTGAGTGAGTGACTGAGTGACTGAGTGAGTGACTGACTGAGTGACTGAGTGAGTGACTGACTGAGTGACTGACTGAGTGACTGAGTGACTGACTGAGTGACTGAGTGACTGACTGAGTGACTGAGTGACTGAGTGAGTGACTGACTGACTGAGTGAGTGAGTGACTGTCTGACTGAGTGACTGACTGAGTGAGTGACTGAGTGACTGAGTGAGTAAGTGAGTGACTGACTGAGTGACTGAGTGACTGACTGAGTGACTGAGTGACTGACTGAGTGACTAAGTGACATAGTGACTGAGTGACTGAGTGACTGACTGAGTGATTGAGTGACTGAGTGACTGACTGAGTGACTGAGTGACTGACTGAGTGAGTGACTGACTGAGTGACTGAGTGACTGACTGAGTGACTAAGTGACATAGTGACTGAGTGACTGAGTGACTGACTGACTGAGTGAGTGACTGAGTAACTAAGTGACTGACTGAGTGACTGACTGAGTGACTGACTGACTGAGTGACTGAGTGACTGACTGAGTGACTCAGTGACTGACTGAGTGACTGACTGAGTGAGTGAGTGACTGACTGAGTAACTGACTGAGTGACTGAGTGACTGACTGAGTGACTGACTGAGTGACTGACTGAGTGACTAAGTGACTGACTGACTGATTGACTGACTGACTGACTGAGTAACTAAGTGACTGACTGAGTGACTGACTGAGTGACTGAGTGAGTGACTAAGTGACTGACTGACTGATTGACTGACTGACTGAGTAACTAAGTGACTGACTGAGTGACTGACTAAGTGACTGAGTGACTCACTAAGTGACTGAGTGACTGAGTGACTGAGTGACTGACTGACTGAGTGACTGAGTGACTCACTAAGTGACTGAGTGACTGAGTGACTAAGTCACTCTGTTCACCCACAGGATGTTCGCTGCGACACCAAAGCTGATAATGATGATGCCACTGATGCTGCTGCTGCTGCTGATCATCAGCATCAGCAGCAGCATCAGCAGCAGCATCAGCAGTGGCAGAAGGATCAGCAGCAGCATCAGCAGCAGCAGGATCAGTGGAATGTCGACGGAGACGACCTGCCATGGAGCCTTTGATCTTTATATTATTACAGACAAGTAAGTCGTAGTATCATCATCATCATCAGTATCATCATCATCATCATCAGTAGTAGTATCATCATCATCAGTAGTAGTATCATCATCATCAGTAGTAGTATCATCATCATCAGTAGTATTATCATCATCATCAGTAGTATCATCATCATCATCAGTAGTATCATCATCATCAGTAGTATCATCATCATCATCAGTAGTAGTAACATCATCATCATCAGTAGTAGTATCATCATCATCAGTAGTATCATCATCATCATCAGTAGTATCATCATCATCAGTAGTAGTATCATCATCAGTAGTATTATCATCATCAGTAGTAGTATCATCGGTAGTAGTAGTATCATCATCATCAGTAGTATCATCATCATCAGTAGTAGTATCATCATCATCAGTAGTATCATCATCATCAGTAATAGTATCATCATCATCATCAGTAATAGTATCATCATCAGTAATAGTATCATCATCAGTAGTATCATCATCATCAGTAGTATTATCATCATCATCATCAGTAGTATCATCATCATCATCAGTAGTATCATCATCATCAGTAGTAGTATCATCATCATCATCAGTAGTATCATCATCATCAGTAGTAGTATCATCATCATCAGTAGTAGTAGCATCATCATCAGTAGTAGTAACATCATCATTAGTAGTATCATCATAAGTAGTAGTATCATCATAAGTAGTAATATCATCATCATTAGTAGTATCATCATCATTAGTAGTATCATCATCAGTAGTAGTATCATCATAAGTAGTAGTATCATCATCAGTAGTAGTATCATCATCAGCAGCAGTAGTATCATCATCAGTAGTAGTATCATCATCAGTAGTAGTAGTATCATCATCATGAGTAGTAGTATCATCATCATCAGTAGTAGTATCATCATCATCAGTAGTAGTATCATCATCAGTATCATCATCATCAGTAGTAGTATCATCATCATCAGTATTAGTATCATCATCAGTAGTATCATCATCATCATCAGTAGTATCATCATCATCAGTACTAGTAACATCATCATTAGTAGTATCATCATCAGTAGTAGTATCATCATCATCAGTAGTAGTATCATCATCATCAGTACTAGTATCATCATCTGTAGTAGTATCATCATCAGTAGTAGTATCATCATAAGTAGTAGTATCATCATCATCTGTAGTAGTATCATCATCTGTAGTAGTATCATCATCTGTAGTAGTATCATCATCTGTAGTAGTATCATCATCATCAGTAGTAGTAACATCATCATTAGTAGTATCATCATCAGTAGTAGTATCATCATCATTAGTAGTATCATCATCAGTAGTATCATCATCATCAGTAGTAGTATCATCATCATCATCAGTAGTAGTATCATCATCATCAGTAGTAGTATCATCATCATCAGTAGTAGTATCATCATCATCAGTAGTATCATCATCAGTAGTATCATCATCTGTAGTAGTATCATCAGTAGTAGTATCATCATCATCAGTAGTATTATCATCATCATCAGTAGTAGTATCATCATCATCAGTAGTAGTATCATCATCAGTATCATCATCAGTAGTATCATCATCATCAGTAGTAGTATCATCATCAGTAGTATCATCATCAGTAGTAGTTGTATCATCATCAGTATCATCATCAGTAGTATCATCATCATCAGTAGTAGTATCATCATCAGTAGTATCATCATCAGTAGTAGTAGTATCATCATCAGTATCATCATCAGTAGTATCATCATCATCATTAGTAGTATCATCAGTAGTATCATCATCATTAGTAGTAGTATCATCATCATCATCAGTAGTATCATCATCAGTAGTAGTATCATCATCATCATCATCATCAGTAGTATCATCATTAGTAGTAGTATCATCATCATCATCATCAGTATTAGTATCATCATCAGTAGTATCATCATCATCAGTAGTATCAGCATCATCATCATCAGTAGTAGTAACATCATCATCATCAGTAGTATCATCATCATCATCATCAGTAGTAGTATCATCATCAGTAGTAGTATCATCATCAGTAGTATCATCATCAGCAGTAGTAGTATCATCATCATCAGTAGTATCATCATCAGTAGTAGTATCATCATCAGTAGTATCATCATCAGTAGTATCATCATCAGTAGTATCATCATCATCAGTAGTAGTATCATCATCATCATCAGTAGTATCATCATCATCATCAGTAGTATCATCATCAGTAGTAGTAACATCATCATCATCATCAGTAGTATCATCATCAGTAGTAGTAGTATCATCATCAGTAGTAGTAGTATCATCATCATGAGTAGTAGTATCATCATCAGTAGTATCATCATCATCAGTATCATCGTCATCAGTAGTATCATCATCATCAGTAGTATCATCATCAGTAGTAGTATCATCATCATCAGTAGTATCATCATCATCAGTAGTCGTATCATCATCAGTAGTAGTATCATCATCAGTAGTAGTATCATCATCAGTAGTAGTATCATCATCATCAGTAGTAGTATCATCAATCATCATCAGTAGTAGTATCATCATCATCAGTAGTATCATCATCAGTAGTAGTATCATCATCATCAGTAGTATCATCATCATCAGTAGTATCATCAATCATCATCAGTAGTAGTATCATCATGATGTGTGAGTGACTATCTTACCAGCCACTAACACAAAACTAACCACTTAACCACTTTACCAACCACTTAACTAACCACTTAACCAACCACTTAAACACTTAACCAACCACTTACCCCATTACCTAACCACTTAGCCACTAAACTGACCACTTAACCACTTAACCAAACACTTAACAAACCACTCAACCACTTAACAAACCACTTAACTAACCACTTAACCACTTAACCAACCCCTTAACTACTAAACTAATCACTAAACTAACCACTTAACAAACCATTCAACCACTTAACCAACCACTAAACTAACCACTTAACCACTTAACAACCCCTTAACTACTAAATTAACCACTAAACTAACCACTTAACAAACCACTCAACCACTTAACCAATCACTAAACTAACCACTTAACCAACCACTAAACTAACCACTTAACCACTTAACTAACCCCTTAACCACTTAACAAAACACTTAACAACCCATTCAACCGCTTAACCAACCAGCTAACCACTTAACCACTTAACCAACCACTTAACCACTTAACTAACCAGTTAACCAACCACTTAACCACTTAACCAACCAGCTAACCACTTAACCAACCAGTTAACCACTTAACCAACCAGTTAACCAACCACTTAACCACTTAACCAACCAGCTAACCACTTAACCAACCACTTAACCACTTAACTAACCAGTTAACAACCACTTAACCACTTAACCAACCAGCTAACCACTTAACCAACCACTTAACCACGTAACCAACCACTTAACCACTTAACCAACCACTTAACCACTTAACCAACCACTTAACCACTTAACCAACCACTTAACCACTTAACTAACCACGTAACCAACCACTTAACCACTTAACCAACCAGCTAACCACTTAACCAACCACTTAACCACTTAACTAACCAGTTAACAACCACTTAACCACTTAACCAACCAGCTAACCACTTAACCAACCACTTAACCACGTAACCAACCACTTAACCACTTAACCAACCACTTAACCACTTAACCAACCACTTAACCACTTAACCAACCACTTAACCACTTAACTAACCACGTAACCAACCACTTAACCACTTAACCAACCAGCTAACCACTTAACCACTAAACTAACCCCTTAACCACTTAACCAACCACTCAACCACTAAACTAACCACTTAACCAACCAATTAACCAACCACTTAACCAACCACTTAACTAACCACTTAACCACTTAACCAACCACTCAACCACTAAACTAACCACTTAACCACTAAACTAACCACTTAACCAACCACTTAACCACTAAACCAACCACTTAATCAACCACTTAACCAACCACTTAACCACTTAACCAACCACTTAACCACTAAACCAACCACTTAATCAACCACTTAACCAACCACTTAACCACTTAACCAACCACTTAACCAACCAGCTAACCACTTAACCAACCACTTAACCACTAAACTAACCACTTAACCACTTAACCAACGACTTAACCAGTTAACCAACCACTAAACCAGTTAACCAACCACTTAACCATTTAACCAACCACTTAACCACTTAACTAACCAGTTAACTAACCACTAAACTAACCACTTAACCAACCACTCAACAACTAAACTGACCACTTAACCACTAAACTAACCACTTAACCAACCACTTAACCAACCACTTAACCAGTTAACCAACCACTTAACCACTTAACCAACCACTTAACCACTTAACCAACCACTTAACCACTTAACTAACCACTTAACCACTTAACCAACCAGCTAACCACTTAACCAACCACTCAACCAGTTAACCAACCACTTAACCAACCACTTAACCAGTTAACCAACCACTAAACCACTTAACCAACCAGCCAACCACTTAACTAACCACTTAACCAACCACTTAGCCACTAAACTAACCACTAAACTAACCACTTAACCAACCACTTAACCACTAAACCAACCACTTAATCAACCACTTAACCAACCACTTAACCACTTAACCAACCACTTAACCAACCAGCTAACCACTTAACCAACCACTTAACCACTAAACCAACCACTTAACCAACCACTTAACCAACCACTTAACCACTTAACCAACCACTTAACCACTTAACCAACCACTTAACCACTTAACCAACCAGCTAACCACTTAACCAACCACTCAACCAGTTAACCAACCACTTAACCAACCACTTAACTACTTAACCAACCACTTAACCAACCACTTAACCAACCACTTAACCAGTTAACCAACCACTTAACCACTTAACCAACCACTTAACCACTTAACCAACCAGCTAACCACTTAACCAACCACTCAACCAGTTAACCAACCACTTAACCAACCACTTAACCACTTAACCAACCACTTAACCAGTTAACCAACCACTTAACCACTTAACCAACCACTTAACCACTTAACCAACCACTTAACCACTTAACCAACCACTTAACCACTTAACCAACCACTTAACCACTTAACCAACCACTTAACCACTTAACCAACCAGCTAACCACTTAACCAACCACTTAACCACGAAACTAACCACTTAACCACTAAACTAACCCCTTAACCACTTAACCAACCACTCAACCACTAAACTAACCACTTAACCACTAAACTAACCACTTAACCAACCACTTAACCACTAAACCAACCACTTAATCAACCACTTAACCAACCACTTAACCACTTAACCAACCACTTAACCACTAAACTAACCACTTAACCACTTAACCAACGACTTAACCAGTTAACCAACCACTAAACCAGTTAACCAACCACTTAACCATTTAACCAACCACTTAACCACTTAACTAACCAGTTAACTAACCACTAAACTAACCACTTAACCAACCACTCAACCACTAAACTGACCACTTAACCACTAAACTAACCACTTAACCAACCACTTAACCAACCACTTAACCAACCACTTAACCACTTAACCAACCACTTAACCACTTAACCAACCAGCTAACCACTTAACCAACCACTCAACCAGTTAACCAACCACTTAACCAACCACTTAACCACTTAACCAACCACTTAACCAGTTAACCAACCACTTGACCACTTAACCAACCACTTAACCACTTAACTAACCACTTAACCAACGACTTAACCAGTTAACCAACCACTAAACCAGTTAACCACTTAACCAACCACTTAACCACTTAACCAACCACTTAACCAACCACTTAACCACTTAACTAACCAGTTAACTAACCACTTAACCAGTTAACCAACCACTAAACCACTTAACTAACCAGTTAACCAACCACTAAACCACTTAACCACTTAACTAACCACTTAACCACTTAACTAACCACTTAACCACTTAACCAACCACTAAACCACTTAACCACTTAACCAACCACTAAACCACTTAACTAACCAGTTAACCAACCACTAAACCACTTAACCAGTTAACTAAACCACTTAACCACTTAACTAACCACTTAACCAACCACTAAACCACTTAACCAGTTAACCAACCACTAAACCACTTAACTAACCAGTTAACCAACCACTAAACCACTTAACCAGTTAACTAAACCACTTAACCACTTAACTAACCACTTAACCAACCACTAAACCACTCAACCAGTTAACCAACCACTAAACCACTTAGCTAACCAGTTAACCAACCACTAAACCACTTAACCAGTTAACTAAACCACTTAACCACTTAACTAACCACTTAACCACTTAACCAACCACTAAACCACTTAACCACTTAACCAACCACTAAACCACTTAACTAACCAGTTAACCAACCACTAAACCACTTAACCAGTTAACTAAACCACTTAACCACTTAACTAACCACTTAACCACTTAACCAACCACTAAACCACTTAACCACTTAACCAACCACTAAACCACTTAACCAGTTAACCAACCACTAAACCAGTTAACCAACCACTAAACCACTTAACCACTTAACCAACCACTAAACCACTTAACCAGTTAACCAACCACTAAACCACTCAACCAGTTAACCAACCACTAAACCACTTAACTAACCAGTTAACCAACCACTAAACCACTTAACCAGTTAACTAACCACTAAACCACTCAACCAGTTAACCAACCACTAAACCACTTAACTAACCACTAAACCAGTTAACCAACCAGCTAACCACTGCCCCCCCACTAGGTCTGGCAGTGTGGAGCACCACTGGTCCGAGATTGTTTCGTTCTCCAAGACGCTAGTGGAGAAGTTTACATCGCCGCTGCTCCGGCTGTCACTCATCACCTTCTCTACACACGCAGATACACTGCTGCCCCTGACGGCAGACAAGTCAGTCACTCAGTCAGTCAGTCAGTCACTCACTCAGTCACTCAGTCACTCAGTCACTCAGTCACTCAGTTAGCCAATCAGTCAGTCAGCCAGTCACTCAGTCACTCACTCACTCACTCATCACCTTCTCTACACACGCAGACACACTGCTGCCCCTGACGGCAGACAAGTCAGTCACTCAGTCACTCACTCAGTCACTCACTCAGTCACTCAGTCACTCAGTCACTCAGTCACTCAGTTAGCCAATCAGTCAGTCAGCCAGTCACTCACTCAGTCACTCACTCACTCATCACCTTCTCTACACACGCAGACACACTGCTGCCCCTGACGGCAGACAAGTCAGTCACTCAGTCACTCACTCAGTCACTCACTCAGTCACTCAGTCAGTCAGTCACTCAGTCACTCACTCAGTCACTCAGTCACTCAGTCACTCAGTTAGCCAATCAGTCAGTCAGCCAGTCACTCACTCAGTCACTCACTCACTCACTCATCACCTTCTCTACACACGCAGACACACTGCTGCCCCTGACGGCAGACAAGTCAGTCACTCACTCAGTTAGCCAGTCAGTCACTCAGTCAGTCACTCAGTCAGTCACTCACTCAGTCACTCACTCACTCAGGTACTCACTCATCACCTTCTCTACACACGCAGATACACTGCTGCCCCTGACGGCAGACAAGTCAGTAACTCAGTCACTCACTCAGTCACTCACTCAGTCAGTCACTCAGTCAGTCAGTCAGTCACTCAGTCACTCAGTCAGCTAGCTAGCTACTCACTCAGTCAGTCAGTCACTCAGTCACTCAGTCAGCTAGCTAGCTACTCACTCAGTCACTCACTCAGCTAGCTAGCTACTCACTCAGTCACTCACTCACTCACTCAGTCACTCACTCAGCTAGCTAGCTACTCACTCAGTCACTCACTCAGCTAGCTAGCTACTCACTCAGTCACTCACTCAGCTAGCTAGCTAGCTACTCACTCAGTCACTCACTCACTCAGTCAGTCACTCACTCAGGTACTCACTCATCACCTTCTCTACACACGCAGACACACTGCTGCCCCTGACGGCAGACAAGTCAGTCACTCAGTCACTCACTCAGTCACTCACTCAGTCAGTCACTCACTCAGTCACTCAGTCACTCAGTCAGCTAGCTAGGTACTCACTCAGTCACTCAGTCAGCTAGCTAGGTACTCACTCAGTCACTCAGTCAGCTAGCTAGCTACTCACTCAGGTACTCACTCATCACCTTCTCTACACACGCAGACACACTGCTGCCCCTGACGGCAGACAAGTCAGTCACTCACTCAGTCACTCAGTTAGCCAGTCAGTCACTCAGTCAGTCACTCAGTCACTCACTCAGTCACTCAGTCACTCAGTCAGTCACTCAGTTAGCCAGTCAGTCACTCAGTCACTCAGTCACTCACTCAGTCACTCAGTCAGTCAGCCAGTCAGTCACTCAGTCAGCTAGCTAGCTACTCACTCAGTCAGTCACTCACTCATCACCTTCTCTACACACGCAGACACACTGCTGCCCCTGATGGCAGACAAGTCAGTCACTCAGTCACTCACTCAGTCACTCAGTTAGCCAGTCAGTCACTCAGTCAGTCAGTCAGTCACTCAGTCACTCAGTCAGCTAGCTAGCTACTCACTCAGTCACTCACTCAGCTAGCTAGCTACTCACTCAGTCACTCACTCAGCTAGCTAGCTACTCACTCAGTCACTCACTCACTCAGCTAGCTAGCTACTCACTCAGTCACTCAGTCACTCACTCAGTCACTCACTCAGTCAGTCACTCAGTCAGTCAGTCAGTCACTCAGTCACTCAGTCAGCTAGCTAGCTACTCACTCAGTCACTCACTCAGCTAGCTAGCTACTCACTCAGTCACTCACTCAGCTAGCTAGCTACTCACTCAGTCACTCACTCACTCAGCTAGCTAGCTACTCACTCAGTCACTCAGTCACTCACTCAGTCACTCAGCTAGCTAGCTAGCTACTCAGTCACTCACTCACTCACTCAGCTAGCTAGCTACTCACTCAGTCACTCACTCAGCTAGCTAGCTAGCTACTCACTCAGTCACTCACTCAGTCACTCAGTCACTCACTCAGGTACTCACTCATCACCTTCTCTACACACGCAGACACACTGCTGCCCCTGACGGCAGACAAGTCAGTCACTCAGTCACTCACTCAGTCACTCACTCAGTCAGTCAGTCACTCAGTCAGTCACTCAGTCACTCACTCAGTCACTCAGTCACTCAGTCAGCTAGCTAGCTACTCACTCAGTCACTCACTCACTCACTCAGTCACTCACTCACTCACTCAGGTACTCAGTCACTCAGTCACTCACTCAGCTAGCTAGCTACTCACTCAGTCAGACATTCACTCACTCAGCCACCCACTCACTCAGCCACTCACTCACTCAGTCACTCAGTTAGCCAGTCAGTTAGTCAGTCAGTCAGCCAGTCAGTCACTCAGCTAGCTAGCTACTCACTCAGTCACTCACTCACTCAGCTAGCTAGCTACTCACTCAGTCACTCAGTCACCCAGTCACTCAATCAGTCACTCAATCACTCACTCAGTCACTCAGGTACTCACTCATCACCTTCTCTACACACGCAGACACACTGCTGCCCCTGACGGCAGACAAGTCAGTCACTCAGTCAGTCAGTCACTCAGTCACTCAGTTAGCCAGTCAGTCACTCAGTTAGTCACTCACTCAGTCAGTTAGTCAGTTAGCCAGTCAGTCACTCAGTCAGTCAGCTAGCTAGCTACTCACTCAGTCACTCACTCAGCTAGCTAGCTACTCACTCAGTCACTCACTCAGTCACTCAGTCAGTCACTCAGTCACTCACTCAGTCACTCAGTCACTCAGTCACTCACTCACTCATTCACTCAGTCACTCACTCAGTCACTCAGTTAGTCACTCACTCAGTCACTCAGTCACTCAGTCACTCAGTCAGTCAGTCAGTTAGCCACTCAGTCAGTCACTCACTCAGTCACTCACTCAGCTAGCTAGCTACTCACTCAGTCACTCACTCACTCAGTCAGTCACTCAGTCACTCACTCATCACCTTCTCTACACACGCAGACACACTGCTGCCCCTGACGGCAGACAAGTCAGTCACTCACTCAGTCACTCACTCAGTCAGTCAGTTAGCCAGTCAGTCACTCAGTTAGCCAGTCAGTCAGTCACTCAGTCACTCACTCAGTTACTCAGTCAGTCAGCTAGCTAGCTACTCACTCAGTCACTCACTCAGCTAGCTAGCTACTCACTCAGTCACTCAGTCAGTCAGCCAGTCAGTCACTCAGTCAGCTAGCTAGCTACTCACTCAGTCACTCAGTTACTCACTCAGTCACTCACTCACTCAGTCACTCACTCACTCAGGTACTCACTCATCACCTTCTCTACACACGCAGACACACTGCTGCCCCTGACGGCAGACAAGTCAGTCACTCAGTCACTCACTCAGTCACTCAGTCAGTCACTCAGTCACTCAGTCAGTCACTCAGTCACTCACTCAGGTACTCACTCATCACCTTCTCTACACACGCAGACACACTGCTGCCACTGACGGCAGACAAGTCAGTCACTCAGTCACTCACTCAGTCACTCAGTCAGTCACTCAGTCACTCAGTCAGTCAGCCAGTCAGTCACTCAGTCAGTCACTCAGTCACTCACTCAGTCACTCACTCAGTCAGTCAGTCAGCCAGTCAGTCACTCAGTCAGCTAGCTAGCTACTCACTCACTCACTCAGCTAGCTAGCTACTCACTCAGTCACTCAGTCACTCACTCAGTCACTCACACAGTCACTCACTCAGGTACTCACTCAGTCACTCACTCACTCAGCTAGCTAGCTACTCACTCAGTCACTCAGCTAGCTAGCTACTCACTCAGGTACTCACTCAGTCACTCACTCAGTCACTCACTCAGGTACTCACTCATCACCTTCTCTACACACGCAGACACACTGCTGCCCCTGACGGCAGACAAGTCAGTCACTCAGTCAGTCAGTCAGTCACTCAGTTAGCCACTCAGTCACTCAGTCACTCAGTCACTCACTCACTCATTCACTCAGTCACTCACTCAGTCACTCAGTTAGTCACTCACTCAGTCACTCAGTCACTCAGTCACTCAGTCAGTCAGTCAGTTAGCCACTCAGTCAGTCACTCACTCAGTCACTCACTCAGCTAGCTAGCTACTCACTCAGTCACTCACTCACTCAGTCAGTCACTCAGTCACTCACTCATCACCTTCTCTACACACGCAGACACACTGCTGCCCCTGACGGCAGACAAGTCAGTCACTCACTCAGTCACTCACTCAGTCAGTCAGTTAGCCAGTCAGTCACTCAGTTAGCCAGTCAGTCAGTCACTCAGTCACTCACTCAGTTACTCAGTCAGTCAGCTAGCTAGCTACTCACTCAGTCACTCACTCAGCTAGCTAGCTACTCACTCAGTCACTCAGTCAGTCAGCCAGTCAGTCACTCAGTCAGCTAGCTAGCTACTCACTCAGTCACTCAGTTACTCACTCAGTCACTCACTCACTCAGTCACTCACTCACTCAGGTACTCACTCATCACCTTCTCTACACACGCAGACACACTGCTGCCCCTGACGGCAGACAAGTCAGTCACTCAGTCACTCACTCAGTCACTCAGTCAGTCACTCAGTCACTCAGTCAGTCAGCCAGTCAGTCACTCAGTCAGTCACTCAGTCACTCACTCAGTCACTCACTCAGTCAGTCAGTCAGCCAGTCAGTCACTCAGTCAGCTAGCTAGCTACTCACTCACTCACTCAGCTAGCTAGCTACTCACTCAGTCACTCAGTCACTCACTCAGTCACTCACACAGTCACTCACTCAGGTACTCACTCAGTCACTCACTCACTCAGCTAGCTAGCTACTCACTCAGTCACTCAGCTAGCTAGCTACTCACTCAGGTACTCACTCAGTCACTCACTCAGTCACTCACTCAGGTACTCACTCATCACCTTCTCTACACACGCAGACACACTGCTGCCCCTGACGGCAGACAAGTCAGTCACTCAGTCAGTCAGTCAGTCACTCAGTTAGCCACTCAGTCAGTCACTCACTCAGTCACTCAGCTAGCTAGCTACTCACTCAGTCACTCACTCACTCAGCTAGCTAGCTACTCACTCAGTCACTCACTCACTCAGCTAGCTAGCTACTCACTCAGTCACTCACTCACTCAGCTAGCTAGCTACTCACTCAGTCACTCACTCAGTCACTCAGTTAGCCAGTCAGTCACTCAGTCACTCAGTCACTCACTCAGTCACTCAGTCAGTCAGCCAGTCAGTCACTCAGTCAGCTAGCTAGCTACTCACTCAGTCAGTCACTCACTCATCACCTTCTCTACACACGCAGACACACTGCTGCCCCTGACGGCAGACAAGTCAGTCACTCAGTCACTCAGTCACTCACTCAGTCACTCACTCAGTCACTCACTCAGTCACTCACTCAGTCACTCAGTCACTCACTCAGTCACTCACTCAGTCACTCACTCAGCCACTCACTCAGTCACTCACTCAGTCACTCAGTCACTCAGTCAGTCACTCAGTCACTCAGTCACTCACTCAGTCACTCAGTCAGTCAGTCACTCAGTCACTCAGTCACTCAGTCACTCACTCACTCAGCTAGCTAGCTACTCACTCAGTCACTCAGTTACTCAGGTACTCACTCAGTCACTCACTCACTCACTCAGTCACTCACTCACTCAGGTACTCACTCATCACCTTCTCTACACACGCAGACACACTGCTGCCCCTGACGGCAGACAAGTCAGTCACTCAGTCAGTCAGTCACTCAGTCACTCAGTCAGTCAGTCAGTCACTCAGTCAGTCACTCAGTCAGTTAGTCACTCAGTCACTCAGTCAGTCACTCAGTCAGTCACTCAGTCAGTTAGTCACTCAGTTAGTCACTCAGTCACTCACTCAGGTACTCACTCAGTCACTCAGTCAGCCAGTCAGTTAGTCACTCAGTCAGCTAGCTAGCTACTCACTCAGTCACTCACTCACTCACTCAGTCAGTCACTCACTCAGTCACTCAGTCACTCACTCACTCACTCAGTCACTCACTCACTCAGTCACTCACTCATCACCTTCTCTACACACGCAGATACACTGCTGCCCCTGATGGCAGACAAGTCAGTCACTCAGTCAGCCACTCAGTCAGTCACTCAGTCACTCACTCAGTCACTCACTCAGTCACTCAGTCACTCACTCAGTCACTCAGTTAGCCAGTCACTCAGTTAGTCACTCACTCAGTCACTCACTCACTCACTCAGCTAGCTAGCTACTCACTCAGTCACTCACTCACTCAGCTAGCTAGCTACTCACTCAGTCACTCACTCACTCAGCTAGCTAGCTACTCACTCAGTCACTCAGTCAGCTAGCTAGCTACTCACTCAGTCACTCACTCAGCTAGCTAGCTACTCACTCAGTCACTCACTCACTCAGCTAGCTAGCTACTCACTCAGTCACTCACTCACTCAGTCACTCAGTCACTCACTCAATCACTCAGTCACTCACTCAGGTACTCACTCATCACCTTCTCTACACACGCAGACACACTGCTGCCCCTGACGGCAGACAAGTCACTCACTCAGTCAGTCAGCCAGTCAGTCACTCAGTCAGCTAGCTAGCTACTCAGTCACTCACTCAGCTAGCTACTCACTCAGTCACTCACTCAGCTAGCTAGCTACTCACTCACTCAGTCACTCACTCAGCTAGCTAGCTACTCACTCACTCAGTCACTCACTCAGCTAGCTAGCTACTCACTCAGTCACTCACTCACTCACTCAGTCACTCAGTCACTCACTCAGTCAGTCACTCGCTCAGTAACTCAGTTACTCAGTCAGTCATTCAGTCACTCAGTTAGCCAGTCACTCAGTCACTCACTCAGCTAGCTAGCTACTCACCCACTCACTCAGTCACTCACTCAGTCACTCACTCACTCACCCACTCACTCAGTCACTCACTCAGTCACTCAGTCAGTCACTCAGTCACTCACTCAGTCACTCACTCAGTCACTCAGTCAGTAACTCAGTCACTCAGTTAGTCACTCAGTCAGTCAGTCAGTCACTCAGTCAGTCAGCCAGTCAGTCACTCAGTCAGCTAGCTAGCTACTCACTCAGTCACTCACTCAGCTAGCTAGCTACTCACTCAGTCATTCACTCAGTCACTCAGGTACTCACTCAGTCACTCACTCAGTCAGTCACTCAGTCAGTCACTCAGTCAGTCAGCCAGTCAGTCAGTTAGTCACTCAGTCAGCTAGCTAGCTACTCACTCAGTCACTCACTCACTCAGCTAGCTAGCTACTCACTCAGTCACTCAGCTAGCTAGCTACTCACTCAGTCACTCAGTCAGTCAGCCAGTCAGTTAGTCACTCAGTAGTCACTCAGTCACTCAGTCACTCACTCAGTCACTCAGCTAGCTAGCTACTCACTCAGTCACTCACTCACTCACTCAGTCACTCAGTCAGTCAGCCAGTCAGTTAGTCACTCAGTAGTCACTCAGTCACTCAGTCAGGTACTCACTCATCACCTTCTCTACACACGCAGACACACTGCTGCCCCTGACGGCAGACAAGTCAGTCACATAGTCACTCAGTCAGTTAGTCACTCAGTCAGTCACTCAGTCACTCAGTTAGTCACTCTGTTAGTCACTCACTCACTCAGTCACTCACCCACTCACTCAGTCACTCACTCATTCACTCAGTCACTCACTCAGCCACTCACTCACTCAGTCACTCCGTCACTCACTCAGTCACTCACTCAGTCACTCAATCACTCAGTCACTCTGCTACTCACTCAATCAGCCACTCACTCACTCAGTGACTCACTCAGTCACTCACTCAGTCACTCAGTCACTCACTCAGTCACTCAGCCACTCACTCAGCCACTCACTCACTCAGTCACTCAGCCACTCACTCAGTCACTCAGTCACTCACTCAGCCACTCACTCAGTCACTCACTCAGTCAGTCACTCACTCACTCAGCCACTCACTCAGTCACTCAGTCACTCACTCAGCCACTCACTCAGTCACTCACTCAGTCACTCACTCACTCAGTAACTCACTCACCCACTCACTCAGTCACTCACTCAGCCACTCACTCATTCACCCACTCAGTCAGTCACTCACTCAGTCACTCACCCACCCACTCACTCACTCACCCACTCACTCACTCACCCACTCACTCACTCACCCACTCACTCACTCACCCACTCACTCACTCACCCACTCACTCACTCACCCACTCACTCACTCACCCACTCACTCACTCACCCACTCACCCACTCACTCACCCACTCACTCACTCACCCACTCACTCACTCACTCACCCACTCACTCACCCACTCACTCACCCACTCACTCACCCACTCACTCACCCAGGGAGAAGATCGCTTTGGGGATGAGGAAGCTTCAAGCGGTGGTGCCAGGTGGAGACACTTACCTCCAGCTGGGCCTCGAGCAGGTAGAGATGTCATCATCATCATCATCAGTATCATCATCATCAGTAGTAGTAGTATCATCATCAGTATCATCATCAGTAGTAGTATCATCATCATCAGTATCATCATCAGTAGTAGTATCATCATCATCAGTATCATCATCAGTAGTAGTATCATCATCATCAGTAGTATCATCATCATCAGTATCATCATCAGCAGTAGTATCATCATCATCAGTATCATCATCAGTAGTAGTATCATCATCAGTAGTAGTATCATCATCATCAGTAGTAGTGTCATCATCATCATCAGTAGTAGTATCATCATCATCATCATCAGTAGTAGTGTCATCATCATCAGTAGTATCATCATCAGTATCATCATCATCATCAGTATCATCATCATCAGTAGTAGTAGTATCATCATCAGTAGTATCATCATCAGTAGTAGTATCATCATCATCATCAGTAGTAGTGTCATCATCATCAGTAGTAGTATCATCATCATCATCAGTAGTAGTATCATCATCATCAGTAGTATCATCATCAGTAGTAGTATCATCATCAGTATCATCATCAGTAGTAGTATCATCATCATCAGTAGTATCATCATCATCAGTATCATCATCAGCAGTAGTATCATCATCATCAGTATCATCATCAGTAGTAGTATCATCATCAGTAGTAGTATCATCATCATCAGTAGTAGTGTCATCATCATCATCATCAGTAGTAGTATCATCATCATCATCAGTAGTAGTGTCATCATCATCAGTAGTATCATCATCAGTATCATCATCATCATCAGTATCATCATCATCAGTAGTAGTAGTATCATCATCAGTAGTATCATCATCAGTAGTAGTATCATCATCATCATCAGTAGTAGTGTCATCATCATCAGTAGTAGTATCATCATCATCATCAGTAGTAGTATCATCATCATCAGTAGTATCATCATCAGTATCATCATCCTCATCATCAGTATCATCATCATCAGTAGTAGTATCATCATCACCACCATCACCATCATCATCACCACCACCATCACCACCACCATCATCACCATCACCACCACCATCACCACCATCACCATCACCACCACCATCACCACCACCATCACCACCATCACCACCACCACCATCACCACCATCATCACCACCACCACCACCACCATCACCACCACCATCACCACCATCACCACCACCATCACCACCACCATCACCACCATCACCACCATCACCACCAACACCACCATCATCACCTCCATCATCACCATCACCACCACCATCATCACCACCATCACCACCATCACCACCACCATCACCACCACCACCACCATCACCACCATCACCATCACCACCATCATCACCACCACCATCACCACCATCACCACCACCATCACCACCACCACCATCACCACCACCACCACCATCACCACCACCACCATCACCACCACCACCACCATCACCACCATCACCACCATCATCACCATCACCACCACCATCACCACCACCATCACCACCACCATCACCACCATCACCACCATCACCACCACCACCACCATCATCACCATCACCACCACCATCACCACCACCATCACCACCACCATCACCACCATCACCATCACCACCATCACCACCACCATCACCACCATCACCATCATCACCACCATCACCACCACCACCACCATCATCACCATCACCACCACCACCACCATCACCACCACCATCACCACCACCATCACCACCATTACTCTGTGTTTGTATTCCAGGCCATGGCTCAAATCGACACAGAGAAAAGACGAGGTGAGGATGGTGGTGGTGGTGGTGATGGTGGTGGTGGTGGTGATGATGGTGGTGGTGGTGATGGTGGTGGTGGTGGTGATGGTGGTGGTGGTGGTGGTGATGGTGGTGGTGATGGTGGTGGTGGTGGTGATGGTGGTGGTGATGGTGGTGATGATGGTGGTGATGGTGGTGATGGTGGTGATGGTGGTGATGATGGTGGTGGTGGTGGTGGTGGTGATGGTGGTGGTGAGGATGGT
>NW_022639118.1:0-15000 GCF_010993605.1 Petromyzon marinus | reverse complement strand
ACTCACCCACCCACCCACCCACTCACTGACCCACTCACCCACCCACTCACCCACCCACCCACCCACTCACTCACCCACTCACTCACTCACTCACCCACCCACCCACCCACTCACTGACCCACTCACTCACCCACTCACTCACCCACCCACTCACCCACTCACCCACCCACTCACCCACTCACCCACCCACCCACTCACTCACCCACCCACCCACTCACCGACCCACCCACTCACTCACCCACTCACTCACCCACTCACTCACTCACTCACCCACTCACCCACCCACTCACCCACCCACCCACTCACCCACCCACTCACCCACTCACCCACCCACCCACCCACTCACCCCACAGAGTGTGTGAACTAATCCTCATCTGTTCCATCTTATCTGCAGCTTGCAAGGATCGCAGACGGGGCAGGGAATGTGATCCCTGTGAACGGAGGCTTCAAACAGCTGCATGGATTCATAGACTCGGTGACTTACATAGACCCACCATCATCAGTATCATCATCATCTTGATACTGATGATGATACTACTGATGATGATGTTACTACTGATGATGATGATACTGATGATGATACTGATGATGATACTACTACTGATGATGATACTACTACTACTGATGATGATAGTACTACTAATGATGATGATGATACTACTACTGATGATGATGATGATACTACTGATGATGATACTGATGATGATGATGATACTACTGATGATGATGATACTACTGATGATACTGATGATGATGATGATGATACTACTACTGATGATGATGATGATACTACTGATGATGATACTACTACTGATGATGATGATACTACTACTGATGATGATGATACTACTACTGATGATGATACTACTGATGATGATGATGATACTACTTAGGATGATGATGATGATACTACTACTGATGATGATGATGATACTACTGATGATGATGATGATACTACTACTGATGATGATGATACTGATGATGATACTGATGATGATACTACTACTGATGATGATACTACTACTACTGATGATGATAGTACTACTAATGATGATGATGATACTACTACTGATGATGATGATGATACTACTGATGATGATACTGATGATGATGATGATACTACTGATGATGATGATACTACTGATGATACTGATGATGATGATGATGATACTACTACTGATGATGATGATGATACTACTGATGATGATACTACTACTGATGATGATGATACTACTACTGATGATGATGATACTACTACTGATGATGATACTACTGATGATGATGATGATACTACTTAGGATGATGATGATGATACTACTACTGATGATGATGATACTACTGATGATGATGATACTACTACTGATGATGATACTACTGATGATGATAATGATGATACTACTTGGGATTATGATGATGATACTACTACTGATGATGATGATACTACTGATGATGCTATTATTATGATTTCAGATCATCAGAAAATCTTGCATTGAGATTTTGTCAGTTGAACCAAATAACGTCTGTGCTGCAGGTACCCACCCAGCTACTCACTCAGCTACACACTCAGCTACTCACTTAGCTACACACTCAGCTACCCACTCAGCTACACACTCAGATACCCACTCAGATACTCACTCAGCTACTCACTCAGCCACTCACTCAGCTACCTACCCACTCAGCCACACACCCAGCTACCCACCCAGCTACTCAGTCAGCTACCTACCCACTCAGCTACCCACTCAGCTACCTACCCACTCAGCTACACACCCAGCTACCCACCCAGCTACTCAGTCAGCTACCTACCCACTCAGCTACACACCCAGCTACCCACTCAGCTACTCACTCAGCTACCCACTCAGCTACCCACTCAGCTACCCACTCAGCTACCTACACACTCAGCTACCCACTCAGCTACCTACCCACTCAGCCACACACCCAGCTACCCACCCAGCTACTCAGTCAGCTACCTACCCACTCAGCTACACACCCAGCTACCCACTCAGCTACTCACTCAGCTACCCACTCAGCTACCCACTCAGCTACCCACTCAGCTACCTACACACTCAGCTACCCACTCAGCTACCTACCCACTCAGCCACACACCCAGCTACCCACCCAGCTACTCAGTCAGCTACCTACCCACTCAGCTACACACCCAGCTACCCACTCAGCTACTCACTCAGCTACCCACTCAGCTACCCACTCAGCTACCTACCCACTCAGCTACACACCCAGCTACCCACCCAGCTACTCAGTCAGCTACCCACACAGCTACTCTCTCAGATACTCACTCAGCTACTCACTCAGATACCCACTCAGCTACCTACCCACTCAACAACACACCCAGCTACATACTCAGCTACCCACTCAGCTACCTACCCACTCAGCCACACACCCAGCTACCCACCCAGCTACTCAGTCAGCTACCTACCCACTCAGCTACACACCCAGCTACCCACTCAGCTACTCACTCAGCTACCCACTCAGCTACCCACTCAGCTACCTACCCACTCAGCTACACACCCAGCTACCCACCCAGCTACTCAGTCAGCTACCCACACAGCTACTCTCTCAGATACTCACTCAGCTACTCACTCAGATACCCACTCAGCTACCTACCCACTCAACAACACACCCAGCTACATACTCAGCTACCCACTCAGCTACCTACCCACTCAGCCACACACCCAGCTACCCACCCAGCTACTCAGTCAGCTACCTACCCACTCAGCTACACACCCAGCTACCCACTCAGCTACTCACTCAGCTACCCACTCAGCTACCCACTCAGCTACCTACCCACTCAGCTACACACCCAGCTACCCACCCAGCTACTCAGTCAGCTACCCACACAGGTACTCTCTCAGATACTCACTCAGCTACTCACTCAGCTACCCACTCAGCTACCTACCCACTCAGCCACACACCCAGCTACCCACCCAGCTACTCACTCAGCTACCCACTCAGCTACCTACCCACTCAGCTACACACCCAGCTACCCACTCAGCTACACACTCAGCTACCCACTCAGCTACTCACTCAGCTACCCACTCAGCTACCTACCCACTCAGCTACACACTCACTAAGCTACCCACCCAGCTACCCACCCAGCTACTCACTCAGCTACACACTCAGCAACCCACTCACTCAGCTACACACTCATCTACCCACTCATCTACCCACTCAGCTACCCATTCACTCAGCTACTCACTCAGCTACCCACTCATCTACCCACTCAGCTACCCATTCACTCAGCTACTCACAGCTACTCACTCATCTACCCACCCAGCTACACACTCACTCAGCTACCCACTCAGCTATGCACACAGCTACCCACTCAGCTACTCACTCAGCTACCCACTCAGCTACTCACTCAGCTACTCACCCACTCAGCTACTCACTCACTCAGCTGCGCACTCAGCTACCTAACCACCTACCCACTCAGCTACCTACCCACTCAGCTACCCCACTCAGCTACTCACTCAGCTACCCACACAGCTACCCACCCAGCTACACACCCGGCTACCCACTCAGCTACCCACTCAGCTACCCACTCAGCTACTCACTCACTCAGCTACCCACTCAGCTACTCACTCAGCTACCCACTCAGCTACTCACTCAGCTACCCACTCAGCTATTCACTCAGCTACCCACTCAGCTACCCACTCAGCTACCCACTCAGCCACTCACTCAGCTACCCACTCAGCTACGCACTCAGCTATCCACTCAGCTACTCACTCAGCCACTCACTCAGCTACTCACCCACTCAGCTACTCACCAACTCAGCTACTCACCCACTCAGCTACTCGTCATACATGTGATTTGCTGTACGTGAAGGTGTGTATGTGGGTGAGTGAGTGACTGAGTTAGTGACTGAGTGACTGAGTGGCTGATTGAGTATCTGAGTGACTGACTGAGTCTCTGAGTGACTGAGTGACTGACTGACTGAGTGACTGACTGACTGAGTGACTGAGTGAGTGACTGAGTGAGTGACTGAGTGAGTGACTGAGTGACTGAGTGACTGACTGACTGAGTGACTGACTGAGTGACTGACTGAGTGAGTGACTGACTGAGTGACTGACTGAGTGACTGACTGAGTGACTGAGTGACTGACTGATTGACTGAGTGACTGACTGAGTGACTGAGTGAGTGACTGACTGAGTGAGTGACTGACTGAGTGACTGACTGAGTGACTGACTGAGTGGCTGACTGACTGAGTGACTGACTGAGTGACTGATTGACTGAGTGACTGACTGAGTGACTGACTGACTGAGTGACTGACTGACTCACTGAGTGACTGACTGAGTGACTGACTGACTGAGTGACTGACTGAGTGAGTGACTGACTGAGTGAGTGAGTGACTGACTGAGTGACTGACTGACTGAGTGACTGACTGAGTGACTGAGTGAGTGACTGAGTGACTGACTCACTGACTGACTCACTGACTGACTCACTGACTGAGTGAGTGACTGACTGCGTGACTGACTGAGTGACTGACTGAGTGACTGAGTGACTGAGTAACTGACTGACTGAGTGACTGACTGAGTGACTCACTGACTGACTGAGTGACTGAGTGACTGACTGAGTGACTGACTGACTGACTGAGTGACTGACTGACTGAGTGAGTGACTGACTGACTGAGTGACTGACTGACTGACTGAGTGACTGACTGAGTGAGTGACTGACTGAGTGACTGACTGAGTGACTGACTGACTGACTGAGTGACTGACTGAGTGAGTGACTGACTGAGTGAGTGAGTGACTGACTGACTGAGTGACTGACTGACTGAGTGACTGACTGACTGAGTGACTGACTCACTGACTGACTGAGTGACTTACTGACTGAGTGACTGAGTGACTGACTCACTGACTGACTCACTGACTGACTCACTGACTGAGTGACTGACTGACTGAGTGACTGACTGACTGAGTGACTGACTGAGTGACTGACTGACTGAGTGACTGACTGAGTGACTGACTGACTGAGTGACTGACTCACTGACTGACTGAGTGACTGACTGAGTGAGTGACTGAGTGACTGACTCACTGACTGACTCACTAACTGACTCACTGACTGACTCACTGACTGAGTGAGTGACTGACTGAGTGACTGACTGACTGAGTGACTGAGTGACTGAGTAACTGACTGAGTGACTGAGTGACTGAGTGACTGAGTGACTGACTGAGTGACTGAGTGACTGACTGAGTGACTGACTGACTGACTGAGTGACTGAATGACTGACTGACTGACTGAGTGACTGACTCACTGACTGACTCACTGACTGACTCACTGACTGACTCACTGACTGACTGAGTGACTGACTGAGTGACTGACTGAGTGACTGAGTAACTGACTGACTGAGTGACTGACTGAGTGACTCACTGACTGACTCACTGACTGAGTGACTGACTGACTGACTGAGTGACTGACTGACTGACTGAGTGACTGACTGACTGAGTGACTGAGTGACTGACTGACTGAGTGAGTGACTGACTGAGTGAGTGACTGAGTGAGTGACTGACTGAGTGACTGACTGAGTGACTGACTGACTGAGTGACTGACTGAGTGACTGATTGACTGAGTGACTGATTGAGTGACTGACTGACTGAGTGACTGACTGACTCACTGAGTGACTGACTGAGTGACTGACTGACTGAGTGACTGACTGAGTGAGTGACTGACTGAGTGAGTGAGTGACTGACTGAGTGACTGACTGACTGAGTGACTGACTGACTGACTGAGTGACTGACTCACTGACTGACTGACTGAGTGACTGAGTGAGTGACTGAGTGACTGACTGAGTGACTGAGTGACTGATTAACTGACTGACTGAGTGACTGACTGAGTGACTCACTGACTGACTGAGTGACTGAGTGACTGAGTGACTGACTGAGTGACTGACTGACTGACTGAGTGACTGACTGACTGAGTGAGTGACTGACTGACTGACTGAGTGACTGACTGACTGACTGACTGAGTGAGTGACTGACTGAGTGACTGACTGAGTGACTGACTGACTGAGTGACTGAGTAACTGACTGACTGAGTGAGTGAGTGACTGACTGAGTGACTGACTGACTGAGTGACTGACTGAGTGAGTGACTGGCTGAGTGAGTGAGTGACTGACTGAGTGACTGACTGAGTGACTGACTGACTGACTGAGTGACTGACTCACTGACTGACTGACTGACTGAGTGACTGAGTGACTGAGTGACTGACTCACTGACTGACTCACTGACTGACTCACTGACTGACTCACTGACTGAGTGAGTGACTGACTGAGTGACTGACAGAGTGACTCACTGACTGACTGAGTGACTGAGTGACTGACTGACTGAGTGACTGACTGACTGACTGAGTGACTGACTGACTGAGTGACTGACTCACTGACTGACTGAGTGACTGACTGAGTGAGTGACTGAGTGACTGACTCACTGACTGACTCACTGACTGACTCACTGACTGACTCACTGACTGAGTGAGTGACTGACTGAGTGACTGACTGAGTGACTGACTGAGTGACTGAGTGACTGACTGAGTGACTGAGTGAGTGACTGACTGACTGAGTGACTGAGTGACTGACTGAGTGACTGAGTGACTGACTGAGTGACTGAGTGACTGACTGACTGACTGAGTGAGTGACTGACTGACTGACTGACTGACTGACTGAGTGACTGACTGGGTGACTGACTGAGTGACTGACTGACTGAGTGACTGAGTGACTGACTGACTGACTGAGTGAGTGACTGACTCACTGACTGACTCACTGACTGACTGACTGAGTGACTGACTGAGTGACTGACTGAGTGACTGACTGACTGACTGAGTGACTGATTGACTGAGTGACTGACTGAGTGACTGACTGACTGATTGACTGACTGACTCACTGAGTGACTGACTGAGTGACTGACTGACTGAGTGACTGACTGAGTGAGTGACTGACTGAGTGAGTGAGTGACTGACTGAGTGACTGACTGACTGAGTGACTGACTGAGTGACTGAGTGAGTGACTGAGTGACTGACTCACTGACTGACTCACTGACTGACTCACTGACTGAGTGAGTGACTGACTGAGTGACTGACTGAGTGACTGAGTAACTGACTGACTGAGTGACTGACTGAGTGACTCACTGACTGACTGAGTGACTGAGTGACTGACTGAGTGACTGACTGACTGACTGAGTGACTGACTGAGTGAGTGAGTGAGTGAGTGACTGACTGACTGACTGAGTGACTGACTGACTGACTGAGTGACTGACTGAGTGAGTGACTGACTGAGTGACTGACTGAGTGACTGACTGACTGAGTGACTGAGTAACTGACTGACTGAGTGAGTGAGTGACTGACTGAGTGACTGACTGACTGACTGAGTGACTGACTGAGTGAGTGACTGACTGAGTGAGTGAGTGACTGACTGACTGACTGAGTGACTGACTGACTGAGTGACTGACTCACTGACTGACTGACTGACTGAGTGACTTACTGACTGAGTGACTGAGTGACTGACTCACTGACTGACTCACTGACTGACTCACTGACTGAGTGACTGACTGACTGAGTGACTGACTGACTGAGTGACTGACTGACTGAGTGACTGACTGACTGAGTGACTGACTGACTGAGTGACTGACTCACTGACTGACTGAGTGACTGACTGAGTGAGTGACTGAGTGACTGACTCACTGACTGACTCACTAACTGACTCACTGACTGACTCACTGACTGAGTGAGTGACTGACTGAGTGACTGACTGAGTGACTGACTGAGTGACTGAGTGACTGAGTAACTGACTGACTGAGTGACTGACTGAGTGACTCACTGACTGACTGAGTGACTGAGTGACTGAGTGACTGACTGAGTGACTGAGTGACTGACTGAGTGACTGACTGACTGACTGAGTGACTGAATGACTGACTGACTGAGTGACTGACTCACTGACTGACTCACTGACTGACTCACTGACTGACTCACTGACTGACTGAGTGACTGACTGAGTGACTGACTGAGTGACTGAGTAACTGACTGACTGAGTGACTGACTGAGTGACTCACTGACTGACTCACTGACTGAGTGACTGACTGACTGACTGAGTGACTGACTGACTGACTGACTGAGTGACTGACTGACTGACTGAGTGACTGAGTGACTGACTGACTGAGTGAGTGACTGACTGAGTGAGTGACTGAGTGAGTGACTGACTGAGTGACTGACTGAGTGACTGACTGAGTGACTGACTGAGTGACTGATTGACTGAGTGACTGATTGAGTGACTGACTGACTGAGTGACTGACTGACTCACTGAGTGACTGACTGAGTGACTGACTGACTGAGTGACTGACTGAGTGAGTGACTGACTGAGTGAGTGAGTGACTGACTGAGTGACTGACTGACTGAGTGACTGACTGACTGACTGAGTGACTGACTCACTGACTGACTGACTGAGTGACTGAGTGAGTGACTGAGTGACTGACTCACTGACTGACTCACTGACTGACTGAGTGACTGACTGAGTGACTGACTGAGTGACTGAGTGACTGATTAACTGACTGACTGAGTGACTGACTGAGTGACTCACTGACTGACTGAGTGACTGAGTGACTGACTGAGTGACTGAGTGACTGACTGACTGACTGAGTGACTGACTGACTGAGTGAGTGACTGACTGACTGAGTGACTGACTGACTGACTGACTGAGTGAGTGACTGACTGAGTGACTGACTGAGTGACTGACTGACTGAGTGACTGAGTAACTGACTGACTGAGTGAGTGAGTGACTGACTGAGTGACTGACTGACTGACTGAGTGACTGACTGAGTGAGTGACTGGCTGAGTGAGTGAGTGACTGACTGAGTGACTGACTGACTGAGTGACTGACTGACTGACTGAGTGACTGACTCACTGACTGACTGACTGAGTGACTGAGTGACTGAGTGACTGACTCACTGACTGACTCACTGACTGACTCACTGACTGACTCACTGACTGAGTGAGTGACTGACTGAGTGACTGACAGAGTGACTCACTGACTGACTGAGTGACTGAGTGACTGACTGACTGAGTGACTGACTGACTGACTGAGTGACTGACTGAGTGACTGACTGACTGAGTGACTGACTCACTGACTGACTGATTGACTGACTGAGTGAGTGACTGAGTGACTGACTCACTGACTGACTCACTGACTGACTCACTGACTGACTCACTGACTGAGTGAGTGACTGACTGAGTGACTGACTGAGTGACTGACTGAGTGACTGAGTGACTGACTGAGTGACTGAGTGAGTGACTGACTGACTGAGTGAGTGACTGACTCACTGACTGACTGACTGAGTGACTGACTGAGTGACTGAGTGACTGACTGACTGACTGAGTGACTGACTGACTGACTGAGCGACTGACTGAGTGACTGACTGAGTGACTGACTGACTGACTGGGTGACTGACTGAGTGACTGACTGACTGACTGAGTGACTGACTGACTGACTGACTGAGTGACTGACTGACTGAGTGACTGACTGACTGGGTGACTGACTGAGTGACTGACTGACTGAGTGACTGACTGACTGACTGAGCGACTGACTGAGTGACTGACTGACTGACTCCCTGACTGACTGAGTGACTGACTGAGTGACTGACTGAGTCTCTGAATGACTGAGTGACTGACTGACTGACTGATTGAGTGAGTGACTGACTAACTGACTGAGCGACTGACTGAGTGACTGACTGAGTGACTGACTGACTGACTGAGTGACTGACTGACTGACTGACTGACTGAGTGACTGACTGGGTGACTGACTGAGTGACTGACTGACTGAGTGACTGAGTGACTGACTGACTGAGTGACTGAGTGACTGACTGACTGACTGACTGAGTGACTGACTCACTGACTGACTGACTGAGTGACTGACTGAGTGACTGAGTGACTGACTGAGTGACTGACTGAGTGACTGACTGACTGACTGAGTGACTGACTGAGTGACTGAGTGACTGAGTGACTGACTGACTGACTGAGTGACTGACTGACTGAGTGACTGACTGACTGACTGACTGAGTGACTGACTGAGTGACTGAGTGACTGACTGACTGACTGACTGAGTGACTGACTGAGTGACTGACTGGGTGACTGACTGAGTGACTGACTGACTGAGTGACTGAGTGACTGAGTGAGTGACTGACTCACTGACTGACTGAGTGACTGACTGAGTGACTGACTGAGTGACTGACTGACTGAGTGACTGACTGAGTGACTGAGTGACTGAGTGACTGACTGACTGAGTGACTGACTGAGTGACTGACTGAGTGAGTGACTGACTGAGTGAGTGACTGACTGAGTGACTGAGTGACTGACTGACTGAGTGACTGACTCACTGACTGACTGACTGAGTGACTGACTGACTGAGTGTCTGACTGACTCACTGACTGACTGACTCTCTGACTGACTGACTGAGTGTCTGACTGACTCACTGACTGACTGACTGACTGAGTGACTGACTGAGTGACTGACTGAGTGAGTGACTGACTCACTGACTGACTGACTTAGTGACTGACTGAGTGACTGACTGAGTCTCTGAATGACTGACTGACTGAGTGACTGACTGAGTGACTGACTGACTGAGTGACTGACTGACTGGGTGACTGACTGAGTGACTGACTGACTGAGTGACTGACTGACTGACTGAGCGACTGACTGAGTGACTGACTGACTGACTCCCTGACTGACTGAGTGACTGACTGAGTGACTGACTGAGTCTCTGAATGACTGAGTGACTGACTGACTGACTGATTGAGTGAGTGACTGACTAACTGACTGAGCGACTGACTGAGTGACTGACTGAGTGACTGACTGACTGACTGAGTGACTGACTGACTGACTGACTGACTGAGTGACTGACTGGGTGACTGACTGAGTGACTGACTGACTGAGTGACTGAGTGACTGACTGACTGAGTGACTGAGTGACTGACTGACTGACTGACTGAGTGACTGACTCACTGACTGACTGACTGAGTGACTGACTGAGTGACTGAGTGACTGACTGAGTGACTGACTGAGTGACTGACTGACTGAGTGACTGACTGAGTGACTGAGTGACTGAGTGACTGACTGACTGACTGAGTGACTGACTGACTGAGTGACTGACTGACTGACTGGGTGACTGACTGACTGAGTGACTGACTGGGTGATGTTCCAGGCATCTTTGATGTTGTCGTGCGAGGGAACGGATTTGGAGCGAAGAATCCCAACCAGGTCCTGTGCAGCTTCAAGGCCAACGAGACCACAACACTCAGTGAGTCAGCTACACACTCAGCTACTCAGCTACACACTCAGTTACACACTCAGCTACTCAGCTACACACTCAGCTACCCACCCACTCAGCTACCCACTCAGTGAGTCAGCTACTCACTCAGCTACTCACTCAGCTACTCACTCAGCTACACACACACTCAGCTACACACTCAGCTACCTACTCAGCTACACACTCAGCTACTCAGCTACACACTCAGTTACACACTCAGCTACTCAGCTACACACTCAGCTACCCACCCACTCAGCTACCCACTCAGTGAGTCAGCTACTCACTCAGCTACTCACTCAGCTACTCACTCAGCTACACACACACTCAGCTACACACTCAGCTACCTACTCAGCTACACACTCAGTGAGTCAGCTACACACTCAGCTACTCAGCTACACACTCAGCTACACACTCAGCTACCCACCCACTCAGCTACACACTCAGTGAGTCAGCTACACACTCAGTGAGTCAGCTACACACTCAGCTACTCACTCACTCACTCAGCTACACACTCAGCTACTCACTCAGCTACCTACACACTCAGCTACACACTCACTCAGCTACCCAGTCACTCAGATACACGCTCAGCTACCCACTCAGCTACACACTCAGCTACACACTCAGCTACACACTCACTCAGCTACCCACTCAGCTACACACTCAGCTACCTACTCACTCAGCTACACACTCAATCACTCACCCACTCACTCACCCACCCACTCACCCACCCACTCACTCACTCACCCACCCACTCACTCACTCACTCACCTACTCACTCACCCACTCACCCACTCACCCACCCACTCACTCACTCACTCACCCACTCACCCACCCACTCACTCACTCACTCACTCACCCACTCACTCACTCACCCACTCACTCACCCACCCACTCACTCACTCACTCACCCACTCACCCACTCACTCACCTATTCACTCACTCACCCACCCACCCACTCACTCACCCACTCACTCACTCACCCACTCACTCACCCACCCACTCACCCACCCACTCACTCACTCACTCACCCACTCACCCACCCACCCACCTACTCACTCACCCACTCACTCACCCACCCACCCACCCACTCACTCACTCACCCACTCACTCACCCACTCACTCACTCACCCACTCACTCACTCACTCACCCACTCACTCACCCACCCACTCACCCACCCACTCACTCACTCACTCACCCACTCACCCACTCACCCACTCACTCACCCACCTACTCACTCACTCACCTACTCACTCACTCACCTACTCACTCACTCACTCACCCACCCACCCACTCACTCACTCACTCACCCACCTACTCACTCACTCACTCACCCACCCACTCACTCACGTCACTCACCCACCCACTCACTCACATCACTCACCTCGCCCACTCACCCACTCACCCACTCACCCACTCACCCACCCACTCACTCACTCACTACACCCACCCACTCACGTCACTCACCACTCACCCACCCACTCACTCACTCACCTACTCACTCCACCCACTCACCCACTCACTCACTCACCTAACTCACCCCACTCACTCACTCACTCACCTACTCACTCACTCACTCCCCACCCACCCACTCACCCACCCACTTACTCACCCACCTCACTCACCCAACCCCTCACTCACTCACCCACTCACTCACTCACCTACTCACTCACCCACCCACTCACTCACTCACACCACCCACTCACTCACTCACCTACTCACTCACCCACTCACTCACCCACCCACTCACTTACTCACTCACTCACCCACTCACTCACCCACTCACCCACCCACTCACCCACCCACCCACTCACTCACCCACTCACTCACCTACTCACCCACTCACCCACTCACTCACCCACTCACCCACCCACTCACTCACTCACTCACTCACCCACCCACTCACTCACCCACTCACTCACTCACTCACCCACCCACTCACTCACTCACCCACTCACTCACTCACCTACTCACTCACCCACTCACCCACCCACTCACTCACTCACCCACCCACTCACTCACTCACCTACTCACTCACCCACTCACTCACCCACCCACTCACTTACTCACTCACTCACTCACCCACTCACTCACCCACTCACCCACCCACTCACCCACCCAACCACTCACTCACCCACTCACTCACCTACTCACCCACTCACCCACTCACTCACCCACTCACTCACCCACTCACTCACTCACCCACTCACTCACTCACTCACCCACTCACTCACCCATCCACTCACCCACCCACTCACTCACTCTATCACCCACTCACCCACCCACTCACTCACTCACTCACCCACTCACTCACCCACCCACTCACTCACCCACCCACTCACCCACCCACTCACTCACTCACCCACTCACTCACTCACCTACTCACTCACTCACCCACCTACTCACCCACTCACTCACCTACCCACTCACTCACCCACTCACCCACTCACTCACTCACTCACCTACCCACTCACTCACCCACTCACTCACTCACCCACTCACTCACTCACTCACCCACCCGCTCACTCACCCACTCGCTCACTCTCTCACTCACTCACTCACCCACTCACTCACCCACTCACCCACCCACTCACTCACTCACCCACTTACCCACTCACTCAACCACCCACTCACCCACCCACCCACTCACTCACCCACTCACTCACCCACCCACTCACTCACCCACTCACTCACTCACCCACTCACTCACTCACTCACCCACTCACTCACTCACCCACTCGCTCACTCTCTCACTCACTCACTCACCCACCCACTTACTCACCCACTCACTCACCCACCCACTCACTCACTCACCCACTCACTCACTCACCTACTCCCTCACCCACCCACTCACTCACTCACCCACCCACTCACTCACTCACCTACTCATTCACCCACTCACTCACCCACCCACTCACTTACTCACTCACTCACCCACTCACTCACCCACTCACCCACCCACTCACCCACCCACCCACTCACTCACCCACTCACTCACCTACTCACCCACTCACCCACTCACTCACCCACTCACCCACTCACTCACTCACTCACCCACCCACTCACTCACCCACTCACTCACCCACCCACTCACTCACTCACCCACTCACTCACTCACCTACTCACTCACCCACTCACCCACCCACTCACTCACTCACCCACCCACTCACTCACTCACCTACTCACTCACCCACTCACTCACCCACCCACTCACTTACTCACTCACTCACCCACTCACTCACCCACTCACCCACCCACTCACCCACCCACCCACTCACTCACCCAGTCACTCACCTACTCACCCACTCACTCACCCACTCACTCACCCACTCACTCACTCACCCACTCACTCACTCACTCACCCACTCACTCACCCACCCACTCACCCACCCACTCACTCACTCACTCACCCACTCACCCACCCACTCACTCACTCACTCACCCACTCACTCACCCACCCACTCACTCACCCACCCACTCACCCACCCACTCACTCACTCACCCACTCACTCACTCACCTACTCACTCACTCACCCACCTACTCACCCACTCACTCAACTACCCACTCACTCACCCACTCACCCACTCACTCACTCACTCACCTACCCACTCACTCACCCACTCACTCACTCACCCACTCACTCACCCACCCGCTCACTTCACCCACTCGCTCACTCTCTCACTCACTCACTCACCCACTCACTCACC